>NIVC01003145.1:17500-116802 GCA_002269645.1 Macrostomum lignano
ATAGATCTCAACCATAGATAACCGTCTCACCAGATCTCACAAAACCTTTTCACCCCTAGATCTCATAACATTCTCACACCAGATCTCAACATTCTCACCCCTAGATCTCATAACCTTCCCACCCTAGATCTCAAGACCTTGTCACACCAGATCACATAACCGTCACCCGTAACCTCGTAACCTTCTCACTCCAGATCTCACAACTTTTTTACCCCTAGATTTCATAACATTCTCACAACAGATCTCAACATGAGAAATTCACAGATTTCACATCCTTCTCTCAATCCTAGATCTCATAAAGTCCCTCATAGTCGGACTGGCTCACCGACAGCACGGGCGGGTGAATGCAAGGATAGATCTGCACAATCTCCTGCAGCAAGGCGGCCACGGTGCCGAAGGAATTCCACAGCAGAGGCGCCAGATCCGGGATCGAGTCGCGCTTTCTGGACAATTCCAGCAGAGCCGACTCTCTGGTAGAAGAATTATTCAACTCTTGAATCCACTTATAGATCACCTCTTTTTCTTGCTGCTGCTGCTGTTGTTGCAGAATTTGCAACTGCTGATGCAGCTGATGATGCTGAGGACTGCCAGCGTGCGGCACCATAGATGAGGCGATTGACATTGACGACAGATTAGCGTTGCTAACTGGAGTTAATGATGAAGAGCTTACTATACCGTGATGCTGATGCTGATGAAGCTGGTGCAGGTGATTCATCTTGTTGATTGTGATATCGGATATTTCACAGCTGAAACAGGCGCATCATCAGCACGGAAGCCAATTAACTAAAATTATACTGATTTGGGGATATTCTAGAGGGGATGTGTCGCAGTGGGAAGATTCTAGAGGGGATGTGTCGCAGTGGGGAGATTCTAGAGGGGATGTGTCGCAGTGGGGAGATTCTAGAGGGGATGTGTTTAATTGGGGAGATTCTAGAGGGGATGTGTCTAATTGGGGAGATTCTAGAGGGGATGTGTCTAATTGGGGAGATTCTAGAGGGGATGTGTCTAATTGGGGAGATTCTAGAGGGGATGTGTCGCAGTGGGGAGATTCTAGAGGGGATGTGTCGCAGTGGGGAGATTCTAGAGGGGATGTGTCGCAGTGGGAAGATTCTAGAGGGGATGTGTCGCAGTGGGGAGATTCTAGAGGAGATGTGTCGCAGTGGGGAGATTCTAGAGGGGATGTGTCTAACTGGGGAGATTCTAGAGAGGATGTGTCTAATTGGGGAGATTCTAGAGGGGATGTGTCACAGTGGGGAGATTCTAGAGGGGATGTGTCTAATTGGGGAGATTCTAGAGGGGATGTGTCGCAGTGGGAAGATTCTAGAGGGGATGTGTCGCAGTGGGGAGATTCTAGAGGGGATGTGTCGCAGTGGGAAAATTCTAGAGGGGATGTGTTTGTGGGAAGATTCTAGAGGGGATGTGTCGCAGTGGGGAGATTCTAGAGGGGATGTGTCTCAGTGGGAAGATTCTAGAGAGGATGTGTCGCAGTGGGGAGATTCTAGAGGGGTTGTGTCTAATTGGGGAGATTCTAGAGAGGATGTGTCTAATTGGGGAGATTCTAGAGGGGATGTGTCTCAGTGGGGAGATTCTAGAGGGGATGTGTCGCAGTGGGGAGATTCTAGAGGGGATGTGTCGCAGTGGGAAGATTCTAGAGGGGATGTGTTTGTGGGAAGATTCTAGAGGGGATGTGACGCAGTGGGGAGATTCTAGAGGGGATGTGTCTCAGTGGGAAGATTCTAGAGGGGATGTGTCGCAGTGGGGAGATTCTAGAGGGGATGTGTCTCAGTGGGAAGATTCTAGAGGGGATGTGTCTCAGTGGGGAGATTCTAGAGGGGATGTGTCTCAGTGGGAAGATTCTAGAGGGGATGTGTCTCAGTGGGAAGATTCTAGAGGGGATGTGTCTCAGTGGGAAGATTCTAGAGGGGATGTGTCTCAGTGGGGAGATTCTAGAGGGGATGTCTCGGTGGGAAGATTCTAGAGAGGATGTGTCTAATTGGGGAGATTCTAGAGGGGATGTGTCTCAGTGGGGAGATTCTAGAGGAGATGTGTTTAATTGGGGAGATTCTAGAGGGGATGTGTCTAATTGGGGAGATTCTAGAGGGGATGTGTCTAATTGGGGAGATTCTAGAGGGGATGTGTCTAATTGGGGAGATTCTAGAGGGGATGTGTCGCAGTGGGGAGATTCTAGAGGGGATGTGTCGCAGTGGGGAGATTCTAGAGGGGATGTGTCGCAGTGGGAAGATTCTAGAGGGGATGTGTCGCAGTGGGGAGATTCTAGAGGAGATGTGTCGCAGTGGGGAGATTCTAGAGGGGATGTGTCTAACTGGGGAGATTCTAGAGAGGATGTGTCTAATTGGGGAGATTCTAGAGGGGATGTGTCTCAGTGGGGAGATTCTAGAGGGGATGTGTCGCAGTGGGGAGATTCTAGAGGGGATGTGTCGCAGTGGGAAGATTCTAGAGGGGATGTGTTTGTGGGAAGATTCTAGAGGGGATGTGACGCAGTGGGGAGATTCTAGAGGGGATGTGTCTCAGTGGGAAGATTCTAGAGGGGATGTGTCGCAGTGGGGAGATTCTAGAGGGGATGTGTCTCAGTGGGAAGATTCTAGAGGGGATGTGTCTCAGTGGGGAGATTCTAGAGGGGATGTGTCTCAGTGGGAAGATTCTAGAGGGGATGTGTCTCAGTGGGAAGATTCTAGAGGGGATGTGTCTCAGTGGGAAGATTCTAGAGGGGATGTGTCTCAGTGGGGAGATTCTAGAGGGGATGTCTCGGTGGGAAGATTCTAGAGAGGATGTGTCACAGTGGGGAGATTCTAGAGGGGATGTGTCTAATTGGGGAGATTCTAGAGGGGATGTGTCGCAGTGGGAAGATTCTAGAGGGGATGTGTCGCAGTGGGGAGATTCTAGAGGGGATGTGTCGCAGTGGAAAAATTCTAGAGGGGATGTGTTTGTGGGAAGATTCTAGAGGGGATGTGTCGCAGTGGGGAGATTCTAGAGGGGATGTGTCTCAGTGGGAAGATTCTAGAGGGGATGTGTCGCAGTGGGGAGATTCTAGAGGGGTTGTGTCTAATTGGGGAGATTCTAGAGAGGATGTGTCTAATTGGGGAGATTCTAGAGGGGATGTGTCTCAGTGGGGAGATTCTAGAGGGGATGTGTCGCAGTGGGGAGATTCTAGAGGGGATGTGTCGCAGTGGGAAGATTCTAGAGGGGATGTGTTTGTGGGAAGATTCTAGAGAGGATGTGTCTAATAGGGGAGATTCTAGAGGGGATGTGTCTCAGTGGGAAGATTCTAGAGGGGATGTGTCGCAGTGGGGAGATTCTAGAGGGGATGTGTCTCAGTGGGAAGATTCTAGAGGGGATGTGTCTCAGTGGGGAGATTCTAGAGGGGATGTGTCTCAGTGGGAAGATTCTAGAGGGGATGTGTCTCAGTGGGAAGATTCTAGAGGGGATGTGTCTCAGTGGGAAGATTCTAGAGGGGATGTGTCTCAGTGGGGAGATTCTAGAGGGGATGTCTCGGTGGGAAGATTCTAGAGAGGATGTGTCTAATTGGGGAGATTCTAGAGGGGATGTGTCTCAGTGGGGAGATTCTAGAGGAGATGTGTCGCAGTGGGAAGATTCTAGAGGGGATGTGTCGCAGTGGGAAAATTCTAGAGGGGATGTGTCTCAGTGGGAAGATTCTAGAGGGGATGTGTCTCAGTGGGGAGATTCTAAAGGGGATGTGTCTCAGTGGGAAGATTCTAGAGGGGATGTGTCTCAGTGGGGAAATTCTAGAGGGGATGTGTCTCAGTGGGAAGATTCTAGAGGGGATGTCTCGGTGGGAAGATTCTAGAGAGGATGTGTCTAATAGGGGAGATTCTAGAGGGGATGTGTCTCAGTGGGGAGATTCTAGAGGAGATGTGTCGCAGTGGGAAGATTCTAGAGGGGATGTGTCTCAGTGGGAAGATTCTAGAGGGGATGTGTCTCAGTGGGAAGATTCTAGAGGGGATGTGTCTCAGTGGGAAGATTCTAGAGGGGATGTGTCTCAGTGGGAAGATTCTAGAGGGGATGTGTCTCAGTGGGAAGATTCTAGAGGGGATGTGTCTCAGTGGGGAGATTCTAGAGGGGATGTGTTTGTGGGAAGATTCTAGAGGGGATGTGTCACAGTGGGAAGATTCTAGAGGGGATGTGTCTCAGTGGGAAGATTCTAGAGGGGATGTGTCTCAGTGGGGAGATTCTAGAGGGGATGTCTCGGTGGGAAGATTCTAGAGAGGATGTGTCTAATTGGGGAGATTTTAGAGGGGATGTGTCTCAGTGGGGAGATTCTAGAGGAGATGTGTCGCAGTGAGAAGATTCTAGAGGGGATGTGTCTCAGTGGGAAGATTCTAGAGGGGATGTGTCTCAGTGGGGAGATTCTAGAGGGGATGTGTCTCAGTGGGAAGATTCTAGAGGGGATGTGTTTCAGTGGGAAGATTCTAGAGGGGATGTGTCTCAGTGGGGAGATTCTAGAGGAGATGTGTCGCAGTGGGAGATTCTAGAGGGGATTTACTGTGTGTATTTGTTTTACTGCAATAGTTAAAAGACTGTCAGAAAACAGCAAACATAGGAAAAAATCAAAATAAGTCAAAAAAATCAAAAAATCAAAATATTTTATCCTAAGCGTTTTGATCCAGATGAAATTTGGTTATAACTGTTACTGAGTTGACAATCAAGAAAGTGCCATAACAAATAAAAAATCAATGAAAAGAAAGTGCAATAATTTGTAAAAATTTGAGCAACAAGTCTCCAAGAGTTTTTAAAATACTTTTTTAACAGTTTGAATCAAAAGGGGATTTTAGTAGGTAAATTTGTGTTTTAAATAAAATAAAGTTAATTAGTAAAAACCGAAACAACAGGAAGATGGACAATTGAGAAATAGCGATATTTTTAGTTTGAAAGGTGAAATGTAACCTAACCAATTAAAGCACTAAAGCACTGAACAGCTGTTTAAAAAAATTGCAGGCATAAAAGTTTCTTGCCTAATTAAGGCAAGATAAGAAACGAATGATTGATTTTTAAAGAAGAAAAATGGTAAAAATGATTAATACGTTCAGAATACTACTCTAAGTAAAATTTTACGTGAAAAATAATGATCGGCATTGATCGCGTTCGGAAGCCAGAATTTTCGGAATGTATTCTAAGAAACAAATCTAATATACTCGCAGCAAAAATGCTACAAAAATCGAAATATCCTACTTAGAGTTAGTAAGTAGCGCGCAGCGCATAAACATAGCTAAATATGAGAGATTCCTAGAAAAATGGGAGACAAAAGAGAATTGATTGTGACGGAATGGGTTGGCAAACATCGTAAATGGATGGCACTGACAGAAGCAGTAGCAAACAGCAGTTAATTTTGACTGCTAGGAAGGTAAAATTTTCATTGCACAAAAGCTACTATTCAGTAATAAAATATAAATAATTGTAACTGCAACGCTAAATTTGCCTACTTTAACAAAAAAAGTGTCCGATATGTATCGAAATAAATGTAATAGACATGCTAAGAAACTGCCGTTTAATTTATTTTAGCACACTACTAACAGTAGCAATATTTCCCTATGATCGTGGACGAGTGGTTTTTGCGCCTGCTTTCCAATCTGCAGGACGGGGGTTCGAGCTCCGAAACTCTGTTAATATGGTTTTTTTTCAAATTCAAAACATACCCGATATGTTTTGAAATAAATGAATTGATTTTGGAACTCATCAAAACGAATATAAATTCATAAGTTTTTGCAAAACTATTCTGCACCCGATGATGCCGATATGTATCGAAATAAATTTATAAAATCTACTTCAGAGAGCTAAACAGGCCGCCGCTGCTACTGCCGCCGCCGCGCTGCGACCGCGAAACAAGCGGCTTTTGCTGCTGCTGCTTTTGTCGGCGCTTAAACTCGGCGATTTCTTCGTCTAAAGCTCGACTAGCGGCGCTTAAACGGGCAGCTCGTTCGGCGTCCCGCTTCTCCTGGGCGTTTCTGGGGATAGGGGGGGGGAGAAAAAAAAGGATAAATCACAATTATGATTCTCGGTGAAAGTATTCAAGTAAAATTCGTCACTAATTAGATTCCCTAAAAAGATAGTCATGGATGGGATTCCCCAACGAATAATTATTGACGGGATTACCCAAAAAGAACGCGCATTTATGCGATTTCCCAAGAAAGAATAATCATCGAAGAAACTCCCCAAAACAAATAATCCCCTATGGGATTCCCCAAAATAATCATGGAAGGGGTTCTACCAAAAACCATCAATGATGAGATTCTCCAAACAACCATGGATATGATTCCCCAAAGAATAATTATTGATGGAAGTCCCAAAAAAGAATAATCATGGAAGAAACTCCGAACGAAATAATTACGAATGGGATTCCCTAAAGAAATCATCATTGATGGGATTCCCCAAAAATAATCAGTGATGGGCTTCCCCAAAAAATAATCATGGATGGGATTCCCCCAAAAAATCATCGATAGGATTTCTCCTAAAAGAAGAATCATCGAGGGGATTCCCCTAAAAAATCATTATTGGTGGTATTTCCCAAAAATAGATGGGATTCCCGCAAAAAACCATTGATGGACTTCCCCAAATAATAATCATTGTGGGATTCTTAGAAAATAATCAAGGATGGGATTCCCCAAAAAAATCGATGGGATTTCCCCAAAGAAATAATCATCGATGGGATTCCCTCGATCAAAGACGAAGTGGATTCCCAATTCCAATCATCCCCTCATGACAATCGATGCAATGTCACTCACTTCCTAGCAACCAGCGCCGCAATGTCCCGTTCAACTTTGGCGTCGATCTCGCCAGCCCGCTGAAGGGTCAGCTGGTGCTGGGCATCTTTAGCGCTGCGCATTGCGGCTGCCAGCGATTCGCGCTGTCGCTCGTGCAACTCGCCCAGGCTGAGGCCGTCCTCTTCGCTGAATCCCAGCTCTAATAGTCGACGCCTGCGATAATTTTCGTAGTGCAATTCCCGCGTGACCTGGCGCAGGTGTTCGGTGTTGTGCAGCAGCAGGGCCGCTCTCAGCGGCGCCGTGTCGCAATGAGTCTCGTCGTCGACGCAGACGGCGCCCCAGGGGTATTGGCGACCGCGCGCGATGCGGGCGCCGCCGCCTCCCTTGGCGCCAAGGGAGTACAGCGGCTCGTCACCGCCTACTACAGCGAATGGGATTAAGGCCTGTCACGGAATGTTGGGATTTGCTTGGGGATTTTGATTGCCATTAAAAATATGCACGAAACAGAATCGAAATTCTCACGTTGAGCTTGGCGTTGACTTCGCTGACCTCCTCTTCATCGGTTGGAAACTGGCACACCCGAATGCCGTGATCGTTCAAGTCACTCAGTATCTGATTTTGTGATGCAGAAGATAACACAAAATTAATCGCTCCTATTCTTTATAAAAACATATAAAGAGTTTATCACGATCATCTCCTTATTCAAGCATTTGAAGCTCCAAATGAAGGGATTGGCTTAAAGAAATCGGGACCCAATGCTTCAGGCTTCATTCTAGAGCTTTAAGTTTACATCCTCTTTTGGGGCTAAATTGGAATCTCGGCTTGGCTCTGCTCGTTCAATCAACGCCCTTGAAGGCCAACCCGTGTACCCGTGAAGTGTACATGCCTAACGATAAATAAAGTCAGGGCCGTCGCTGTACACTCCTGTGTGAGTGTGTGCCAGCGCGTATGACTGCGTACGTATCCGCGCGCTTGTGTTGTTGCAGGTAACACACGGGTAAAATAGGAAAGAAGTGACTCTTAGATGACTCTTAAAACGACGAGATCTCACGGTACAAGTCGTCAAAGAGTCAATTTGAGACGTTTTATTGGGGTGCTTTCACAAGGTCGAAATTTCACAACGTCGAAAAGTAATTTATTTCACAAGGTCGAAACTTCACAAGATCGAAATTTCACAACACCGAAAACTCTAGCAAGAGATTTCATAAAGTCGAAATTTCACAAGGTCGAAACTTCATAAGCTCGAAATTTCACAACGTCGAAAATTTAATATAACAAGAACCATACAGTAGTTTCCTACGTTGTGAAATTTCGACCATATGAAGTCTCTTGCTAAAGTTTTCGATGTTGTGAATGTGAAATTTCGACCTTGTGAAATTTCGATCTTGTGGAAGAATGTGCTTTCGACGTTGTGAAATTTCGAGTTTGTGAAACCCCCCCCCCCGTTTTATTGTCTGGAGCTGTAAAGTCGTAACTGATGCGTTCTAGAGTTGCTTTAGAATCTCACTGGGTGGCGTCTAAAGCGCATTTGTGCCACTTTATCAATTCAACTCGCATTTTGATTCTTTTTAGTTTAACTACTGAGTAAGTAGAAAGTTAAGCGCTAACACAACGACTCTTGGACGAATTTTTTATGAGACTGAGTTCATGACTCAGAGTCGCTAGAGACAATAGTGAGTTGTTAGCAATAACTATTTAGCGATTCTTGTCACGGTAACGTTATTAACAGGGCGCGCACAGTCTGCCACACTACCAATGCACAAGTATAACAGCAATGCATAAAGGTAATAGAACTCTTACCCGAGCCTTAAACTTCTGCAGATCGCCTTTAGTAATGGTATCTGACTTGGCTATGAGTGGCACAATGTTGACCTGGCCGTCCAGCGCTTTCAGAGTCACAAGATCGATGGGCTTTAGGCTGAGAGAAAAAAATGTTCCAATCAAGGGTATTGAAAGTTATTTTGGTCAAAAAAATCGGTAATTTGAGACATAAAATCGGCCAGAAACTACACATATGCGCCATACTTAGTACTACTATGTACCATAGTATAGTAACACCTGAACTAAAGTACATTTAGCACCAGATGTACATAGTTAGGAAAATCTTGACTGAAAAAAATAAAAAAAGCAAATTATTCATTTCCCGTCGAACTTTTCACCCGGAATTTCGCCCGGAATTTTTTGCGTTCACCCGGAATTTTTTCCTATTCCAGTAATGCAATCTGATCCGGGTGGAAATTCCGGATCTGTAACGAAAGTTTACAGAATCCGGGCGAAATTTCCGGATCAAAAAGAAAAATTCCGGAAAATAGACCCGGATCGCTAAAAAAAATCCGGTGACTGTTCCGGGTGCGATCCGGGCGAGTGGAACGGATCAGCACACAAATCCGGGCTAAATTCCGGGCGACGAAAACCGGATCAACACACAATTCCGGGCGACGAAAACCGGATCAACACACAATTCCGGGCGAGTGAACCGGATCAGCACACAATTCCGGGCGAGTGAACCGGATCAGCACACAATTCCGGGCGAGTGAACCGGATCAGCACACAATTCCGGGCGAGTGAACCGGAACAGCACACAAATCCGGGCTAATTCCGGGCGAGTGAACCGGATCAGCACACAAATCCGGGCGAATTCCGGGAGAGTGAACCGGATTAGCACACGAATCCAGGTGAATTCTGGATGATTGAACCGGATTTGCAGCCAAATCTTAGGCTTATCACAGTAGCAGAAAATTAAATAAAGAACGGGTCATTGTTCCATACATTTTCCACGACTACGAATTGAATCGAATTCGATTTAGCCGTCCACGAACAGAAATACTGAATTCAGTTGTGCACAACTGCAAATCGTATATTTCTATGCACTTCTACGTACTTTCAGAAACAAAAAATGCTGACCTTCTGAATGTCACTCGGATGGGCAGCTGGACTTCGATGCTACCATTAACTTTTTTTGAAGCCGTATACGGTTTTATATACCTTATCGCGACATTGGCTACTCTTCAGGGATCCCCATCGCCTACCTCTGATTGCATCTGTCAGGTGGGTCACTCGCTATACAGCTAATTAGCTAGTTAACTCAAGTCAGCTGACTTGTCTATTCACTTGCTTAAGAATTGTAAAGATCTCCGCAAAAATTAAGGAACGACTTTTGTCTCATTTTCCAGGACCTATCAGGGCTCATAAATGTAGACAGCCAATGTCTCGAAGAGCGTTTCTAATGAAATCGAATCCAGCAAATTTGGCCTTAACAAAAAGCTAGAAATTAATTGCAAATAAATGCGGTGGTGGTGTTATGCACTCGATCTTGGACATCGCCCGCATTTCACTCCTCGAGTAGCTCGCCGTCTGGAAATATATGTTTCCAGAAGTCGGCCCCTCATTTTCGGCAGCACTGGCGATTCGTCGCGCCTTCACCTGGTCCGCCTTCTTTTGCCGCTCTGCGGCTGGCCGAGATTGAAAGAGCACTGCCTGGCTTCTCGCCACGGTCGTGTCGGATTCCGACGAGCTCGTAGCGGAGATAGCTTCCAATCGAAGAACTTCAGCTTTCATCTGACGATTTTCGGCTTGAGCCTCCGACAGCTTTTCACGAACTCCGCTCAATTGATGGCCTATTAAGTACATAAAAATGAGGAGAGTGGCGAAGCAGATTCAAACTTAAGAATCAACAACACTTATATATATACGAGGCTGCTAACGTCTTCTAGTATATGCATAAAAAACTTACACAGTTCGTCCTCGGCTTCGCCTTGGGCCCGAATCTGATCCATCATTGTGGTGCATGACGGGCATCGTGACGGCTGCGGTTGCTGCGATGGCACACGCGCCAAAGCAGTCGCTTCAATCGCTTGGGCCTTTCTATCCAAAGGCCCCTTCCAGAGAGTGGCGGAATACCGGGATCCGGTACTCTTGTTAGCAGCCGTGACAACGTGATTTGCTCACGGCTGGTGCAACTGCAAACGCCTTAGACAAACCAATGGAGCATGTACCGACAAAAATCGGATTAGCGTCTATCTTAATAGGAAAGCTGCTTTGCATACTGGGCCAGTTAGAGCTATTTGGAACCATGCCACAGTCTCCGTCTAGACACCCAGCTGTGCCAAACAATATGGTTGGCTGATTTTATGCTTCTAAGCGTCAAATATGACGATAGAATCATTCAGCCCGTTGACACACTAAGCAGCTGTGATAGACTACATGCCAGTGGAAGTCAAACCTCTCGCACACAAACAGGGCGCAACAATTTTTCAATTGTCACCTGTACGGAGGATGGGCACAGCCTCACATTACGGACGCTACAGAGCCGCCGAAAAGCAGATCAATTTACATTGCAATTTCGAGGCTTTATTACCCCTCGCTTTCCAAGAGGAATTAGCGCCGTTGACCAAATGGATGCCAGGGATTGCCTGATGGGATAGCCATTTGCTGGGGTCTGTATTCAGCGGTTTTCCATCGGAGGCTTCCTCTCAAAATCCCCATGGAACTTATATAATGGATGCCGGATTGATTCCGACTCAAGTCCCGAAATTTTCCCGGATCAGCTTCGCCCGGAACTTGGCTGAAATTCGGGTCAAGGGAGCTGATCCGGGTGAATTTTCCGGATTATTTGGTCCGGATCACTAGGGAATTCCGACTCAAGTCCCGAAATTTTCCCGGATCAGCTTCGCCCGGAACTTGGCTGAAATTCGGGTCAAGGGAGCTGATCCGGGTGAATTTTCCGGATTATTTGGTCCGGATCGCTAGGGAATTCCGACTCAAGTCCCGAAATTTTCCCGGATCAGCTTCGCCCGGAACTTGGCTGAAATTCGGGTCAAGGGAGCTGATCCGGGTGAATTTTCCGGATTATTTGGTCCGGATCGCTAGGGAATTCCGACTCAAGTCCCGAAATTTTCCCGGATCAGCTTCGCCCGGAACTTGGCTGAAATTCGGGTCAAGGGAGCTGATCCGGGTGAATTTTCCGGATCAGTTGGTCCGGATCACTAGGGAATTCCGACTCAATTCCCGAAATCTCACCCGGAACATTTTCACCCGGAACACTACTGAAATTCGGGTCTACACCCAGAATTCCATAGTGTTCCGGGTGAAAAATTCCGGAAAAATCAGACCGGAACAGCTTTCCTTTTCCCGAAAATTTTCCGGATCATATTTCCGGATTTTTTTCCGGAACAAGGGGCTGTTCCGGGCCAAAAAAGCTGATCCGGGCCTTCACCCGGAAATCAATTAAAAATCGGGCCCGGATCACAAAATTCCGGAAAAAATTCCGGGTGAAACGTTCGACGGGTTAATTACTACTCACGAGTGGCCTGTGGGCGAGACAAAGTACAGGCACACGTGCACCCTCGTATCGTGATAGGCCTGCAAATCTCGCTTAGCTTTCATCTCCTCTCGCAGATAAGCATCATATTGTTTATTAATATAGTCTAATATGACTGCGGCTGAGTCCTCTTTGTTCAGCTGGTCACCAAATCCACTCGTCTCCGTGATGGTCAGCTTCAGCTTGACGTGGCCCTCTTGCAGATCTAAGCAGTTTTTTATATAAAATATTTTGTTCATATGCATCTTAGTGTTTTTTTCAGGATGACTAACATACTGACTGACTGACTGACTGACTGACTGACTGACTGACTGACTGACTGAATGACTGACTGACTGACTGACTGACTGGCTGATTGGCTGGCTGACTGACTGGCTGGCTGACTGACTGACTGACTGACTGACTGGCTGACTGACTGACTGACTGACTGACTGACTGACTGACTGACTGACTGAATGACTGACTGACTGACTGACTGACTGACTGACTGGCTGGCTGACTGACTGACTGACTGACTGACTGACTGACTGACTGACTGACTGACTGGCTGACTGACTGACTGACTGACTGACTGACTGGCTGGCTGACTGGCTGACTGACTGGCTGACTGGCTGACTGACTGACTGACTTGGGTGAGTGACTGACTGACTGACTGGCTGACTGACTGACTGGCTGGATGACTGACTGACTGACTGACTGGCTGACTGACTGACTGGCTGACTGACTGACTGACTGACTGACTGGCTGACTGACTGACTGACTGACTGACTTGGGTGAGTGACTGACTGACTGACTGACTGGCTGACTGACTGACTGACTGGCTGACTGACTGACTGACTGGCTGACTTGGGTGAGTGACTGACTGACTGACTGACTGGCTGACTGACTGACTGGCTGACTGACTGACTTGGGTGAGTGACTGACTGACTGACTGGCTGACTGACTGGCTGACTGACTGACTGACTGACTGACTGACTGACTGGCTGGCTGACTGACTGACTAACATACTGACTGACTGGCTGACTGACTGACTGACTGACTGACTGACTGGCTGACTGACTGACTGACTGACTGACTGGCTGACTGACTGACTGGCTGACTGACTGACTGACTGACTGACTTGGGTGAGTGACTGACTGACTGACTGGCTGGCTGACTGACTGACTGACTGACTGACTGACTGACTGGCTGACTGACTGACTGACTGACTGACTGGCTGACTGACTGACTGGCTGACTGACTGACTGACTGACTTGGGTGAGTGACTGACTGACTGACTGGCTGGCTGACTGACTGACTGACTGACTGACTGACTGACTGGCTGACTGACTGACTGACTGGCTGACTGACTGAATGACTGACTGACTGACTGACTTGGGTGAGTGACTGACTGACTGACTGACTGACTGACTGGCTGACTGACTGACTGACTGACTTGACTGACTGACTGACTGACTGACTGACTGACTGACTGGCTGACTGACTGACTGGCTGACTGACTGGCTGGCTGACTGACTGACTGACTGGCTGACTGACTGGCTGACTGACTGACTGGCTGACTGGCTGACTGACTGACTGACTGACTGGCTGACTGGCTGGCTGACTGGCTGACTGGCTGACTGACTGACTGACTGACTGACTGGCTGGCTGACTGACTGGCTGACTGGCTGACTGACTGACTGACTGACTGACTGACTGACTGACTGACTGACTGACTGACTGACTGACTGACTGACTGACTGAGCCCCTTACCAAACGTATTGGAGCGCAGCTTCACCAAAGGGTGATCATTAGATGAGGGTGTAAAGTTGAACTTTCTGTTAAACAGAGTCTCCATCAAGGTGCTCTTGCCAAGCCCAGTCTCTCCAACACACAAAATATTGAAGACAAAGCCAGCAATAAGTTGCTTTTGAACCTCTTGCTTTGGCAGCTGGTCAAAGCCAACATAATCGCTTAGAGGTAGAGTTGGAACTTCCGAAGAAGCCAGAAAAATATTGAATGTCATTTTTTCTTTTTAACAAGTTTTTCATAGTGATTTTATATTATAAAATCTAACTGACTGAGATTAGGTTACACATGTTCTGTATTAAAATGTCTCAAGTCAATAATAACACTAATAGCGATTTTGTATTTTAAATGAAACAGCTTATTTATTATAAATAGATATAAATTTTGAGAAGCAATCTCCATTTAATCTTGAACTTGTTTCTGTTCATAAAAATTCCCGATAGAAAATTTCTGACTGAATTCCAATCCCTAGAACTGTTTTTGCCTGCATTTTTAAATCTGAAATAATACTCAAACAAAAACTTGTTAGGAGAGAGGTAATAAAAAACTGGAGCAAATCTTAAATAAATTAAGATTTGAAACATGTTTTGATTTTAATCAGCTGGAATGCCACATGGAATGACTGGCAACATCTTTGTTAAAGCATGTGTTGGCAAACTCTGGCCTTTAGCCTCTGCCTCTATCTTCAGAAAAAAAATCTTCTCTATCACTAAGGTCCTTTGAAACTTCTCTATTCTTTTCTCACTCTTCTTTTCAAGTTCTATCTCCTCTCTCCACTTTCCTTTCTTTTCTCACCTTATCTTCTCTCCCTTCATTCCTCCTTTCCTTCTTTTCTCTCTTCTCTTATCTTTCCTCTCTTCTCTTCACTGATTTCTCATCTTTCCTCTATTCTTTGTTCTCTCTACTCTGTCATCTCTCTCCCCTCTTCTCACTCCTCTCTTCTCTTCCCTCTCTCTCTTTTCTTCCTTCTTCTTTCTTCTCCCTCTTTTCTCCTATTTCCTCTCTCTATTCTCCCTTTTCTCTGAAATCTTCTCTCCTCTCCTCTCTCCCCCCTTCTCCAATTATCCTTTGTTTCTCTCTCCCCTCTTCTCTCCCCTCTCATCTCACTACCTTCTTTTCTCCCTCTCTTATCTCACTCCTCTCTCTCATCTCACCTCTTCTCTCCCTCTCTTATCTCACTCCCCTCTTCTCTCCCTTCTCTCATCTCACTCCCTTTTCTCTATTCTTATCTTCTTATCTTTTTTTCTCAACCCCTTTCTTGCCTCTCCTATCTTTTTTAATCATCTATTCCTTCCTTTTTCCACTCTCATCTGGCTTGCAGCCATGAGCTGGTTTTTTTATCTGGCCTTTGAGGTAAAAGTCTGCCATCTCCTGCTTTGAAGGCCAGTTTGTGGGACATACTACTCTCATGAAAGAGTTTGCTTTGACTGCTTTGATCATATCATCATTCTGGCCAATTTGCAGCCCTAAAAGGAATTTGTGTAGCTCCAGCTCCACTGAAGCAATTAAAGAACCTATTACTCTTCTTTGGAGGCATTTAAATTTTACAATACCTTCAAGTAAAAATTAGTATTGAAATTTTCATGTTGTGACTAATTTAGTAGGATTGTGTTGCATTGCCATTTTAAATAATTTTTTGCTTTTACAAACAATGCCCCATTGGCATGATTTGCCATCTTTATCATTTACTATTAATGCAAAGTTGTCTATATAGAAGACAGTGATAGAATTTCTTACTAAATTATCATGGCTAAACAGCATCGTCTCAGGTTGCAGAGAAGGCTATAAACAAAGTTATTCCAAAAGCATTTTATATTGCTATGTATACTTAGCCCTAACCTTTTGGTCTAGGGAAATAAAAGGATAAGTAGCATAAATACTAGAAAAACCAAATAAACATTATATGTTAATATATAGTTTCCACCCTAATTGAATTACAAAGTTGAGATTTATATTATATTCAGATAGAGAATCAGTTAATGAAGAATTGTGTGAAGTGTGAAAAACAATTGCTTCATATAAAGCAAACCTATAATAGCCAAAAGTTAGTCAATTTAAAACCCCTTTTATACACTAGCCAGATAGGGAAGATTGAGAGGTGGTTGGTGTATTAAAATAGCAAATTAACATTAAAAAGTGTACAGTGCCATTCTTTATTAACTTTAGGATTCAAAATTTTACATGATTTTAGCTAAATAGTTAAAGATTGTTTATAACAATTTTGAAGACAATAGGTAAAAGTAGAGCAATGCTTTAAAGGATATAGTAAAAATGGTACTTTAAGTATTTGATACTTGGTACTTGCACTTTTAGATAAAAAGATGTAGATTTAGGGCCTAGAAAATTTTAAGGTAGCCTAAAACATTTTTAGTAAGTTTAGGGTTGGTACAAAGTTTGGTGCCATTTGAGTGGTTTGGGCCATAGAGGCCCTTTTTGGTGAAAATTCCTATGGAGATAGGCCTTTGAAACTATGTGTAGCGCAAGGCCATTTCTATCAATATGTAGCCCCATGCTGAGTGTGCATAGCAAATTGCATGCAGCTACATGGCATTGGCTTGCTACATGCAGCCATTCAGGACAGTCAATAGCTGCAGCAAGAACGAAGTAATAAGAAATTAGGCATATCCAGACTATATATATAATTTCATAATAGGCTACTACCTAAGGGGGGCTATATACTATAATTAGGCTTAAGTTAGCAATTTTTGCAAGGAAAACTACCTAATTAATTGCTTATTAATTAAATAAAAAATTTATGATTGGTTGTCTGCTACTAGGTGTAGGGCAGCATAGCTATCATATCAATGTAGCCAATGAATAGTTTTACTTTCTTGTCAAAGGAGCTAGTCAATGAATAAAACAAAAAATGATTAGAATAAGGCAGGCCTGTTATACAATTATTCAATATTAAATCTGTTGACTTTGACATAATATTCTGTCTAGGACTTAGCACTAGGCTATTATGTAATTTATGATTACACAGAATAGACCTTGTAGTTGTCCTTGTGCTGGATGGCAAACATTTGCATAACAAAATCAAAGAAAAAAGGCCTAAATTAGCTTGACTCATTGACTGCTATAAATTTATAAAACAGAAATATAAATGTTACACTAATTGAGATTGACCAAGATTGGCCAAATATATTTTACTGCTTTGGTTTACTTTAAACGTATTTTAACATGCTTTATGGTTGAAATAGGTATTTTAAAGCTTTTCTGCAATATTTCATAAGAATAAGAATTAAAGCTAGGACAGGTCACTGGTGTAAGCTCTTTTGTCGTCAGTCCAATTAAATTCGCTGTATCTGCACTGCGCAGTAGAATAACGAAAATTCTTTCTAAGTAAGCATTTTTTAAATTTGTGCGTCGTCTGACCGTTCTGATCAGATTTAGAGAAATGCGTAAATCCAAAGGAATATAACATTATGAATTTTTTGATTTACACTGTAGGAGGGTCGTTCTCAAAGCTAGGTCACAACTTTTTGTTATTGCAAAAAAAGTTTATACATCGACCAATAATCGTACAAAAAAAATTCTTTTGACAATTTCTGTAAGAAGCTGCTACTAAAACCACAAGAAAACTTGAAATTGAGAAGAAATCAAGGCTATTTGTTATTCTTTGTTGCGGAAAATAAACGACAAAAATATTAAAGAGAAAATAAAATTTTCTTTCATTTTTATTTTTAATATGCAGTTAAATTTCTTTTGCAAAAATAAAAGAACAAGAAATTGACAAAGGAAATGTTTTTGAGCACAGCATTTTGTTACTCTGCTCTAAATCCCAGACATTTAAAATTATCGTGTGCGAAAAAGTGCGAAATTATTATAGCATGCAGTCGAAAGAACTTCGATCAGTTTAACTAATCACTGAATTGAGAAGTCTAAATAAGTCTTGAAAGGTTGAATTAAAAATCAAGTTTTCACTATGTATCTTTTCAAAGGCAAGATGATTCGACAAATAAAGAATGTTCATTTTTACCTTGAATAGAATTGTTCATTTTTACATTAAATATAATAAAATCTAACTAATAATAGAAAAAGTCAGGGAACTATCCTTGAACACCAAAAAGCACATTGTGGATTTAATATCGACTGCATGTTCCTTAATAAAGGAATTCAGATACTAGTATATATTTGATTATTTGTAGCATAATTTTTGAAAACTATAACTTGCTTGATTTTACTTTAAGTACTCATTACATTAATACTTATACCAAAGCTACATGTACTTAAAATAAAAAATCATAGTTACTTATTAGACATTTTACTCCAATTAACTTAAAATAATTTAAATTTATTTTAATTAATTCATTTTTTGAAACTTTTTGGAAAATAGACAAAATTGAATTATTTAATTACCAAAAACCTACTAGCTTAACTAAAATAGCAATTAGTCTTTAAGAAAAGATTTCACTTGTTAATTGAGAAAAATGAGGATGTGCGAGGTGTAAAAATGCGAAAGAGCATGCAGGAAACAGAGACAAACAAAAATGTAGGTAAAAGACACTGCACATGCACATAATATGATAACCAGACATAATGCGCACACTGAAACACCAGTAGCAATGACGCCCAAGCTTTTGATGATCACAAGCGAAAAGGCAAAACCCAGCCATCAATCAAAGAAGTAGACTATAGCACGCATCTTGAGTGCATCACGCATTTTTTGCAGAGAAGCTCGAAAATTAACATTGTATTCTGTGCACAACCACCAACTGCGACAGGGTCTGCCGGGGGATTTGTGGGCACGCGGTCGCGGATACAAATCGGAGGAGTCGCTGACCATTCTGAAATTACTAGCTAGTACATGTAATTTTGTGTATTAATATATTTAGCCCGCTTTATTTCTATGCTCTCGTCTGCCTCTCGTTAATGCATCCCCAGACTCATGCAATAATCAAACTTATGATCGAACTATGCATGGCTTCCGTCCCTCGCTTTGAATCTCTCACCTCCCCATAGTTCCATCAACCTTACCGTAGTGGCTTCCTATGCAAAAATCATCCCTCCGCATCTTACACAGGCTACTTCAGGCTGTAGACTGTACTACACTTTTAATTAGTTGCGCTAAGGAATCTACATGTATTTGCTCGCAGCGCAGCGCGCTGCTCAAAGAAGTTTAGATCTGTCTAGATATTCTAGTAATTTCAGGTTTGTCCATAGACTAGAGCTCATGAGATGAGAATTCCATTAACTAGTACGTTTAATGTGAATGAACTGCGTGTGTGTGTGCTGTGCATACATATGTATAATATACGAGTAGTTTATGGGCCAAATTATTGTGTGGCACAATTCTTGGCATCACTCAGCAGGCACAAGATGCAGTTAAGCAGCGCACGAAAATTCTACAAAAGAAATTGAGCCTGGTTGAGGTGATGCGAGGAGGCAGATCCACACAATCTCAGTGAATACACCAGACTGCACCAGATACGAGTCCAGTCGAATGTGCGCACTGGTCTAAGCAGCACACGCATGTCCTCCTGACAATGACGGCACCTAGCTTCGTCCAAGCCTTTGCCAGCGTCACTGACAGCGTCAATACTACCATGCAGTGCCACCTGCAGCACCGACAACGGCAATTCCTCCAGTTAGCCCACAACAGTGGCTAAACTGAGGGACAGGGAACCTACCCACAGAAGACACACACATACACACACAGCACCGGCAGCAGCACTCTGACAGCATAACCTAAAGCTCCATGAGCTCAGTTTTCAAGCATTGAAGAAGCAGAAGCAGTCATCTTGAATCCAGGGATCAGGAAGAGTGTTGCATGTCCGACATGTGCTGTTTCCGTGGCAAAAGGTGATGGAGCAAATTAATCAACACTTACTATCTAGCTCGTATTAAGACTAAAAAACTGAGGCAAGCTGGGATTAAACCAAAGAAAATTTTTTACTATACTTTTTTACCATATACTTTTACTATACTTCTATAGTATAGTAGAGAGGTACTCTATTTAAATGCAGTAAGAAGTGAAACAAATTTATATATTTAATTATTAAATTAAATTAATTCAAGGTAAATAACTAATTTAACCAATTTATTAGGAGTATTTAATATTATAATAAATTGATTTTTATACCTTACACGAAATAAGCTCTACATTCATTTCTTAGCTTGGGGCCCATCTGTATAAGGTCAGTTTCTTCAAAATGCTGATTAATTAATTAAGGCCTGTTGTCTTTACTTAAATTTATAAGGGCATCTTAGAAGTTAATATTACTATATAATACATGTATAATATTATTACTATATTATAATAATATAGTTGCAATTTTAATGACTATTGAATAAGTCTAAATGCTTCCCCTATTGACTCTAAATACATGGTATCTTTCCCTTCAGAAAAAATTAGCATAGAATGACTTGATGAAAACAAAAAAAAATCATTTCGAGATACACATTTGCTGATCATTCAGGTCAAATTTCAAGGTCCAGTTTTGCACATGTTTCTCTGTAGCTTGGTTACAAGGATTCTAATAAAAATATAATAAATATGTCCAATGAACTAACTGATACATAGCCAAATTGAAGTATTTTCAAAAACAAAAAAATCATTTGCTCAGTTTACTTTACTGGATATCTGTGTAAAATTTCAGCTCAAAAGGTGCTCCATGGAGAATGCTAGTGTGGTTACAGGATATGTATTTTGTGCTTCAAAGTAGGAGTTTATTGCGATGCATGGTTGCTTTTAATTATTTTTATCAACAATAGTGCTCTATTTCATAACAATTTTTTTACAAAAAGATAATAAGACATGTTTTTCTAATTATCTGCATCAAAATGTATCATTTTAAGCGCACATTCTAGACGTCAGCTGAAAAATACATTTTGTGAGACGCAAAGAGGCTATCCCACCGGAAATGCTAGGCGTACAGTTAAGCGTCTATAAAATCATTTATAGTGCAGTTTATTAAGCTTTAAAAAAATCTTAAATTAAATTTATATAAGCTTTCATTTTAAATGTAATATAGCAAGTTTTCAACTCAACAACAACTTTTTTTAGCTACAGACATCATAGTGTCAAAAATTAGGACATCGGTGAAGTGATTGAATTTGAATTTTTTCATCACCTAATATCGCCTAATACCGCAAGACAACTTAAAACACTTTTGCAACATAAATTTCAACCCAAAAATTATCTTTATTCACAGATGAAAGTGTCCTATTATTTTCAATACGGCAGTAACAATAGTAAATGTTCCAAAAATTGTTAAAATTTTCGCTCCTCCCAGAATTTGAGAACGACCCAGGAAATAAAATTAGGCCAATTAAGCTGTACTTCATAGCTGGATACTGAATGATTTTTTACGTGGAACATTTTATATCCTTATTTAATTTATCTTTAACTGCTATATGTCAATAAATTAGTAGCATTATTCTTTATTTCAAAATAGCTAATTCGAAATATTGTTTACTGATGGCTGTAGACTTAGCTACACATTTTTGTACTAACATTTGTAATACTGACATTTGTAATACTAATACTGAATACATTTGTAAGATTTATTTATTGCATATGTTATGTACATGGTACTACATATTTGGGCGCCATTTTTAATGCCCAAAGATCATGGAAGCTTCTCGATGTCACTTGCGTTGCCAAATAGATCAGGCGCCAAATAAAGAGCTTATTTGCGGGTTAGGCGCTAAAATCGTATAATACTAATAGTAGCTGGGTCTGGGTGCAGCGAATTCTGTGTTTATGTAGTCTAAGTCCTAAAATGCTTGCTTATGTAAGCTTACTCCAATAATGCACGTAGTATGCTAACGCGATTGCAGTTTATGAATATGAATATATTATGTAAAGTACTTATCACTGATTGGAAGATAAAATTAAGCCTGTCTTTTAGAACGCAAATCTGCAACCAATTTCGCCCAATTCCCAGGAGAAAGTAAATTGCATGCATGTTATTATCAACTTTACATACATATAGGCGGCCTAATCCCCATGCGAATCATGTCAGGCATAAATAAGAAGACTCGATTGCCAGAATTCTCTCAGTTTGAAAGAACAGAAATTTTCTCATTTTGGGATTTTTTGCCTGCAGGGGGTTACGAGTATAAAAAAGCAAGGAAATATCCCAGTAGCTATAAAAAGAGACGGGATTTCCACATTTCCTGTCTTTAACAAGGACAGAAAAGTATGCTACGAGACGCGGTAACCCTTGGGAATAAAACAGCAGCCACTGCTGTTTGCAGCTCATCGGTAGTCGAGCTGAGCTATGGCTCGTCAGATTCAATGTCTTCCGGGTCGGCAGCGCTGAACGGTGTAACAAGAAGAGGTTGGTTGTACGCGGCGAACTCGGCAGCACTGCAGGCTGAGGATTCGGATAGCGATCAAGATGATGAGGACTCGCAAAATGATGCCGGATCTTTGGATTGGGTTCAAAATACATGTACGTTGCATGCGGTGAGTAGAGCTTCCATTATGTAAAATTTTTTGCTTAAATATTGAAATACTTCACATCCATGCAGTGAGAATTCTCCTCTCTAACAGAGGTACAGAATTAAATGGCCGGTCTTTCAACTGAAGATGCATGGAGCTAGGAGCTACGAAAATTCATTAGTGTGGTTCTTCTCAAGGTCACAGAGGAGCTACATAGAGCCTACGCTCGTATCTCAAGTCTAGTGGTGGGATAGTGAAGGTCACGAAGGAGCTACACGTTGGAAAATTCAGTCTTGTGATTCTTCTCAAGGTCACGAACTGGTGCTACTACATGTAGAAAAATCCTAAAGGTCACAGTCTTCCTCAAGGTCACAGTTGTTATAAATTCAGGCTACAGTGTGCTGATCGCCCAAAGGGATGTCTAATAAAGCACAGATCAATGTCCCATCCATGAACTCTGAAGGTTTCTAAAAATTCTGTGTTGGGCCCAGATGCTTTACTACTTCGGGCTAAGCTCCATTCCATCGCTTTAGCTTTGAGTTGACATCCCCAAATTTAAATTAACGATCGTTTCCCTGCAACAAACTCTTCAACATCTAATTTCACACTTGCCCACCGCAGAAGCAGCAACAGCAAATTGTTCTCACTTGTCTTCGCACTCGGGCCTCTCAACTCGGAGTGAGTCGCGCAGACCAGGTCAGACAAATTTCCGCCACCAACCCAACAGAGAGCAGGTACATCGGCAATCCACAGGCAGTCACCTTCCTGGGCGTGTCCCTTCTCACCGCCGTATTCTTCAATTGCTTGCTCGGGTTGGTGGCCGTCTGCCTGTCGCTCCGGTCGCACGCCTGGTACAGACGGTCCGGAGTCGACGATGTGCTGAGACCCATCGACGAGCTGGCGCTGGGGCGGGCCAGGCAGCTGGGCTACGCGGCCTGCGGCGTCAGCCTGATCGCGATCGCTGCCACCATGCTGGCGGTGGCTGCCCTGCTGGCTGCCGCTGCGTCCGCGTCCGGTCAGGGATTTTTTGCTGATAATCTCGACTGACTCTCTTGCTACTAATATTATTGGACACCTGCATGTACTCGGCAACATTGAAAAATCGCCACTCTATGCGCCAGTGAGCAATTTCTATTGTACTATTCTGAAAGGGAGGGTGACATGTGTATTTTTGGCAAGTGTGGAAATAAGCGCGCCACAGAGGCACACGCGCAAAAACCACAGTAACTTTACCGCGCAGGCCCCATTTTTACGGCTGAGACATAAGCGCACAGGCCCCATTTTTACGGCTGAGACATAAGCGCGCAGGCCCCATTTTTACGACTGAGACATAAGCGCGGAGGCGATTTTTACGACTATACGGCAGAAAGTCCCGAAGCTGATGGTCCGGCACAAAGTCAGGAAGCTTTATTTTCTCTATATCTATTTTTCACAAAGTTAAAATGTTCAGACTTAAAATGTTAAAATTTTGCGATTAAAAATAGTAACATGTTCCGATTTAAAATGGTAAAATGTTCAGTAGCTAAGAATAGAACCACATGTTATGCAAGTTTAGGCCGGGTTTTGATGGTCTGTCACTGGCTGCAGCTGATAGTCCGGTACTGGCTGCAGCTGATAGTCCGGCACTGGCTGCAGCTGATAGTCCGGCACTGGCTGCAGCTGATAGTCCGGCACTGGCTGCAGCTGATAGTCCGGCACTGGCTGCAGTTGATAGTCCGGCACTGGCTGCAGCTGATGGTCCGGCACTGGCTGCAGCTGATAGTCCGGCACTGGCTGCAGTTGATAGTCCGGTACTGGCTGCAGCTGATGGTCCGGCACTGGCTGCAGCTGATAGTCCGGCACTGGCTGCAGTTGATGGTCCAGAACTGGCTGCAGCTGATGGTCCGGCACTGCTGCAGCTGATGGTCCGGCATTGGCTGCAGCTGATGATCCAGCACTGCTGCAGCTGATGGTCCGGCACTGGCTGCAGCTGATGGTCCGGCACTGGCTGCAGCTGATGATCCAGCACTGGCTGCTCTGAGGCCGGGCGAACGGTGTCCACCACCTTCTTGGTAACGTGTGACAACAGTGAACAGTCTCTTCGACTGCAGCAGCGACTTGTGTTTTAATCGCCGAACTTTTCGCCCCCCTCATCCTTTGGCAGTCTTGCCCGTGTTTTTTAATCGCTTTCATGAGGCTGTCCAGGTAAAACCCACAAATTAGGGTGCCTTAATCAGTCGTGACAGGTCCCGGTGGTAGAACTCAATATCGCAGTTTATGTCATGCGCGCTTAATCATGCGTCCCTTCTGAAATAAAAGATGCGAGAAAACTGATCGGGGTAGCTTTAATCCGTCCAATCCTCGCACACCGATCCCCCAATTTCATTCCTCAACTCAAGTCTGCAGCGCGGCGTAGCTGAGTTGCGTCACTCGCAAAGATTGAGAGAGACTTTACCTGCACTCTTAAAAGTGGCGACGACAGACGGAATCTTCTGTGATGGCGAATTTTTTATGTTGCTGACGAGTATCAAGGAGACCTACATTTACGCTCGTAGAATCAAAGTTTGGAAATAAACAAACTTACCTTGAGTACAATTTCGACGATAAAGACGTACTTGAAAATTACGCCTGACGAATGCCGACGAATAAAAGCTTTTTTACATGCAGCTGTACTTCGCAGATAATTTGTTTTTTTTAAATGTCATTTACTAGCGTCTGTTTACGTTGACTCAAAAGTAACTCAATTTGTCATCGACATCGCCTCCTGAGTGCATACAAGCGTGCCAATTTACCGGTACAACAACAACAAAAACAACAACAACAACAACAACAACAACAAAAACAACAACAACAAAAGACGTTGTCAGTCAGTCAGCAGACAATGTCACAAGGCGCGTTTCAAGGCCTTGGCGCGAACGTAGGCCGCGCCGCCGGCGTGTCCGGGCCGCCGGCATCAGCCAGCAGGCAGTGCGCGCCTGCCCCCGCCGGTAGGGTGCCTGCAGCGTCAGCAGCAGCACCTCCTGCACCGGCTGTGGGCAGTATACGACTCGGCTCGGATGAAATGGCCTGCTAGCTGGAGTCGCCGACGGCGCAACAGTTGGCTGGGACGGGACAGGCCGGTGCGGTGATGGAGTGCCGTATTGGTGACTCGCTCGTAGCCGATCTTGTGCCCAGTATCTTACCGGTACGCAGGCACGCACTCGTGCACACGCTCACACAGGGTTTGTGCAGCGGCCCTGACTAATCGTCAGGCATGTGCACTTTTTGCCTTTACGGGTGGCTGTCATGAATGTAAATGGCATGACTCCACAGGAAATTTTCTTGCCCAAGCAACAAATGATCGATGTGACCGAAAAGTTAAGCTCAAAAACCAATGGGCTTATACCAATGCCCATTTCTTGTTTGTGCTGCTGCAGGTCTTAGCTTTTTGACTAAACAATAATAATAATCATTGATTACTGCCGCAGCTATTGCGCGGCGCATCTGGAGGCTGCCTACGGCTGTTCAGTCCAAGGACTTGGGGGAGGGGGGTCGCCACACACGTACAACCCTCAATTACCCCAGCTAATGCTGGCACCCATTTTACAGCTGGGTAAACTGAAGCAATGCAGAGTGAATTGTCTTGGTCAAGGACACAAATTGATCCAAGTGGATCGAGAATCGAACCCCTGACCTTTCAGCAGTCGTGTGAGTTCGACGCTCTGACCACCAGGCTACAACCCCCGTAAATGTTCATGTAATAAATCGATACTTTATTCTTTACTTAAATACAATTGAGCTTGTCGAAGTTGTCGTAGATATAATGCAAAGTTTAACTGCTGTACATGCCTGCACGTATAAACATTGTAAAATTATGAAAGGCAACGGTAGAATTCTGTTAGCATCACTTAAATTTCAATAAATATTTTTATTAATTTAACAGAATTTAGCCTTTAGTACGGAAGCAATTGTCTTTACTCTACCATCAAAACAGAATATGCTGATTTTATTTTTTTACCGAGTATTCTTTGAAAAAAGTTTGAAACAAATTGGTATAGCTTAGCAGCTGAGCACAGGCAAAAACGAGCAGAAAATGAAGCGATCAAAAAAATTAAAATTTTTCCACATAGCATAACATGAAGCGACTCAATTGAAAAAAGAACACAGACTGAGAGCACGCCATAAATATTGGTCCAGAAAATTGGCTACAAAAATATAATTAACCAAACCAACAAACACGGACAATCCCAGTTTAGCCACACTGCCATTGTCACTTACAAGCACAATACAAGAGAGATATGCACTAAATATAATACACGATATCCTGATTACCGATAAAAGTCAATAACACAAAACAATATGATAAAACACGTCATCAAATATTTGGACTATAAATGAGTACAATTTTGAAAGTCGTTTAATGCAAAAGCTTTATCCAAATGCCCATAGCCCCCAAAGTAGCTCGCGCAGTGTGCTGTCATTATTGGGACCTTGAAAAATTGCGTGCATTTTGTTTTACTGCAGACACGAAAAAATGAAATGGGTTATATTATTTTTTCTTTACTTAAACAAGCATAGCTCGTATAGCAATATAGACAAAATCAAAGCGGCTGTAAAAGTCTATAATTTCAGATCTTAAAATATTATGCTCCATCAAATGAACGCCTTATGTGTGGAGCAAATTGTTATTGGTGAGCCAAAGCCGAAGAAAAACTTCAAGCAAAAATATCTTTGGAAACTGTTTTATTACCAGGAGTAGTAATGAAGCATAATTAATTAAGATTTATTAACGCATGCAGTCTAAAGTGAAGCAATTCTGCAGTCAGCAGTTGATTGTTTGTAACAAAAAACTTGCGGAAGATACAGTATTCTCTACTTGGGCCTTCTGATGAAGACATTTCTTAAATTATTTTTTGACGCAGTTAATACATCGAATTGCAGCAATTTTACAAGAAGTCTCAGATACGATATCTTTGGTACATTTTTAGCAAAAAAAAACAATTGAGGGCCGATTAATGAACGTTCAGCAAAAAGAAAAAGTACAGCAACTAATCGTAAAAGTACAAAGTCAGCGAAATGATTTTGTTTCAAAATGAAACTCGGCAACAGACAACAGCTAGAACAGTCTTTGTTCAAAGTAGACTACATATGCATCAAAATCAGCGAAACGAATTCGCACGCATTCAAACAAAAAATTACTCTGTACAGGCAGCTGTAAGTGACGCGTTAAAGCATTTTTTAGTAGTTCATAAAGCTTTAACAAAACAGGTTAAACAAAAAGCTGTTAAGTACTTTAGTTAGTGAGCAAAACAATAAAGAATAACAAAAATCAAAAGTACACAGTTTAAAAATAGAATAGCCTTTTTTCTTTTTAATTTTTAAGGAACTGCATTGAAAATTTTGGTTAGCTATGAGTAACTCTGCTCAAAGAGTTGAGCTGTTTTCCAGCTCCCTAGGTTATAATAAAGTGCAAGCACTCAGCAGATCGCAATACAGTAAAACGCGTGAAAATTCCCATGAAATTATGTAGTGAAGCCTAATTATTAATTTTAGCACAGAGTTAAATTAATATGTTTTATCTAAATCTGTAAAATATGATTTGTCGTAACTTATAGGTTATTGATACGGTGTAAAACATGCAATTGAAAAGTAAACAACAACAAAGTGAACATGAATACATGTTCACTTTGTTCACTTCACTATCACCTGAAAAAAACGTTTAGTATAGCAATTCTTTTTGCGGTTTACGAAGAGAGGACCTGCTTTACGAGACTCATACAATTTTTAGTGAAGTTATTTACAAATATTGTGACAGTAATTTGGTAAGCTACACTTATTGGGGTGCCGCGCAGTTCCACCGCACGCGGACCGTTCCGCAAGAAAAACAGCTCAACTTTTCAGATAATCTGTCATGTTGTTGTTCTCTGGCTAATGATTGATAATTGCTTCGACGATGGTAGGCTGCAATTGTTCAAGTGGTAAATTTCGCATTTTTGTGGTATAAAACAATTATAATAAATATTAATAGTCGCAGGAGGCCTGTGGGCACAATGGCTTTCGGCGACATCGGTCCCACAAGCTCAGCGCTGAGCCAATTCTGCCCATTCCGCTGACTCCTAAGTGGTCTTGACTTTCTAATCGTCAGGCGTGTGCACTTCTGTGCCTTGGAGGTTGGCACTCGTGTGTCAATCGTTACACGACAACTCCTAGCTAATTTTCGCGCTCCCAAAGCAGCACCAAATTAACGTGTGCATGTCTACATTATAATTTGGGGCTTGTTCACGCATGAAAAGTACGCGTAGTTGAATGAAAGTACATGTAAGCCATCTCCTAAACACAACGGATTGGGCAGATCTCTGCACATCCTCGTTGGCTGCCTGGCCGACTGTCGCGACCAACTCACTCCGCATTCGAAAGACGAATGACTAACAAAATAATACTTACATTGTTTTAAGCATCCGTTCAGCCTTAATTGTATCATCGAATAGATAAGCCGTTAGTTATACTCGATACTGTTGCACGATGAGCTACTGCGTTAATATGGTGAAAATTTCTGGTTGCGCCGCTGCACGGACAGTGCTGGTTTCAGTTTGGTTGTTAGCGGGGATTGAGACTGCTGCTGCTGCTGCTGCTGATGAGGCTGAGGGGCCTGCGATTGCTGCTGCTGCAGATGCTGCACTGGCTCGGATGTAACAGTTGGCATCACTTGAGGCGGCTGCGACTGCGGCATAGTCATCTGGGTTGGCAATACACTGCATATTGGCTGGCCAAAATAGGGCAGATCGATGAAGCTCTGCGGCTGCTGCGCCGGAGCTGTCGGCTGCTGCACCGATCGGAACATGAAACCGGAAGCAGCGGCCGCTGATGTGACTGGCGGAGGCGGCGGGGCCAGCGGGGGCGGCATGCCGATGGTTGCAGGGTTGACGCCAAACCCGGCACAGACGGCCATGTTTAGAGCCAGGAGTTGACGATGCAATTCGATGCTGGGCGAGGATATAGCAATGCGTGAAGGATTTGTTATCGATCTTTACTAGTTTTACTCATTGTTAATAAAGAAAAATTTCAACCTAAAGAAAAGTACAAATAACGACCAAAGCCTCATAGGGGCAAGTCTCATGGGAGCGCAAGTCTCATGGGAGCGCAAGTCTCATGGGAGCGCAAGTCTCATGGGAGGGCAAGTGTCATAGGAGGGGGCAAGTCTCAAGGGAGGGCAAGTCTTAGGGGAGGGCAAGTCTCACGGGAGGGCAAGTCTCATGGGAGGGGGCAAGTCTCATGGGAGGGCAAGTCTCAGGGGAGGCCAAGTCT
Organism: Macrostomum lignano; assembly: GCA_002269645.1. Lineage (NCBI taxonomy): Eukaryota > Metazoa > Platyhelminthes > Macrostomidae > Macrostomum > Macrostomum lignano. Next base: position 46,998 of record NIVC01003145.1, read on the forward strand.
CAATGGAGGCCAAGTCTCATTGGAGGCCAAGTCTCAAGTTTTTCAGAGCCTGATTTCCTTGCTTTAATGAATGGCATTCATTTTGTGTACATCCGGCATATTTGTATATCATTCGCGGTACCGTGCTCACCTGGAACTAATGAGGTACTGAGCAGTCGCTATGGTCTCCGGCGTGCCAGTAACTGTCACCCGTCTCTCCTTGGCACCTTCGTCGCAATTATTAATTTTAATTTGAGCCCCAGATAATTGGCGAATCTCGTTGATTTTCGATCCGCCTCGGCCAATTATGCAGCCAATCAGATCGTTGGATATGACCAGCTCGTGGGTGTTAGTAGGGGCTGGCGGGGCTGGCCTGTGCAGATGCTGAGGAGACTGTGGCGGCTGATATTGATGATGAGGATGCTGCTGATGAGGCTGACTCGACGGGACTAGAGCTGCTGGGATCGGCGGAGGGGGCGGCGGCGGCGGAGCTTGGAGACCGGCGGCTGCCGCTAGAGCCAGTTGGGCGGTGGATAGACAACCACCGGCCAGTATTGCGTCACCTGTAGCGTTTGGCGAGTGTGTTGAAGTATGATTTTTTGGGATTCGATTTTTCTGACAATCATCTTTTTTTGCTTGTTTTCGTTTCTTTCAAAATCTTTGTTTAGTTGCTTGCTGTAATTTCTAATATTCTTGAAATTTATTTTACCATAACTATACGCTCGTATTTAAGCTTTTGATTAGCTGCAATTTTTTGACAACAATTTTTGACAACACCGACGAAAATAGCAATGGTGCCTACTGATAGTAATAAATCTTGAGTGAGAAAATAATTAGGTGAAAGTAAATTTTTTCCTTCCACATGCTCCTCGTCTTCTTGGTTGTGAAAATACATAAATTTATTACAAGCGTGCAATTTGTAGAGGAAAGGTGATAAATAAAAACTTACTCAATAGATAAATGGGTAAATTTAGTTATTAGGTAAAGAACTAGATCAAGCAGTAAAAAGTTGTACGCATCGATAGGTTAGTAGTAATAAAAACAATCTGCATTTGTTCAACGTACCAGGAATGGCAGCCGGGTACGGCAAACCCAGAGAAACATTAACAGGGGTGGCTGACTTGTTAAGCTGTAAAGAGAAAATGAAGGTTAAAAATAGGAAGGGTAGGATTGGGGTCTAATCAGCATGGGGTTGGTTTGGCTTGAAAAACGCATGTCAAATCGCTTAAGCGAAAATGGGGTGGGTAAGAGTCAGCCAATAGCGTGCTGGATAGGGGATAGGGTTTGCGTACAAATGCTGGAATTCCGGGAGGTAGATTGGCGAAGGATAGAATGTACGCACTGGGATGTACATTGTTGGACTGAATTTATACAGTAGTTAATTTAAAGAAATTGGGAAGAGGAATTTGGCATCAATTGGCACCACATGGACACAGCTGGTTTTCCGGTATTCTATTTTTAGAAACAGGAATCTAAAGTCAATAAAGAATCTTAGAGCAGCTTTTAAATTTAGATTCTTGAAAATATTTTATCTGTTATACTTATAGATTTCCCTAAAATCTTTAGGACCAGATTTTCCTATACTATTAAACAGACCATTTAACAATTCTCTCAACAACTACACAATTGGCTGAGATTCCCGAGAATGCAAGCAAAATTCGTTAGCTCAGTCACCAATTCGATGACAGACGATTGTAAGATAATCATCTGCATTAATCTGCGGCGTTTAAAAAGGAATTGTTGTTGAAACAAAACTTTTAGTAGGTTTTTTGGCAATTAAATAATGCAAAAATTGAATAAAACCGATCGGGGATCTTTCACACGGGATCTTCAAACTTCGTTAAATAGACATGACAGGAAAAAGTGCATTTCACCTATGGAGATAATTTGCAAGCCGGGGTTGCTTAATTAGATCGGATATCAATGCCGCACGGGCCAGATAAAGATTTTGAAAGCAAGCGGTTGCACTCGAATCAGGAGAGTTAAAAATTATTGCTTAAAATCCACTGCAGTGGATTATTAACCACTGCAGTTTCACTGACTTAAAAACACAACTATTCTACTTGCATTTGATAATCTAGTAGTATCGGACGCAAATTAGTTGCATAGAGTTTATTAAATATTCGTTTGGTAAAGTTTGTGCGATAATGCTCGCTGCAAAATGGCGGCAATAGCAATTATAGTTTAAGTTAGAATATCTGTGTCAGATATAAGGAGAAATATTGCAACTTGCAACGGCAAGTTCGAGACGCCCAGCTTATAATTAGGGTAGAAAGTTGGGAGTTGAAAACCACTCGGAGGTCCTGTTCCAGGTCCTGTGCCTCTATTGCACTTATTGTGGCAAAGCTGATTAGGAAATCCATTCAACATCCGTTCACCATTTCATACTGACCCTAAAATCTACTAAAGATTTTGTTCCCTAATCCACCTCAAACTCTACTCTCAAATCCACTTTTAACTCTACTCTCCAATCTACTCTAAACTCTACTCTCCCATCTACTCTAAACTCTACTCTCCAATCTACTCTAAACTCTACTCTCCCATCTACTCTAAACTCTAACTCTCCAATCTACTCTAAAATCTACTCTCCAATCTACTCTAAACTCTACTCTCCAATCTACTCTAAACTCTACTCTCCAATCTACTCTAAACTCTACTCTCCAATCTACTCTAAACTCTAATCTCCAATCTACTCTTAACTCTACTCTCCAATCTACTCTTAACTCTACTCTCCAATCTACTCTTAACTCTACTCTCCTATCTACTCTTAACTCTACTCTCCAATCTACTCTTAACTCTACTCTCCAATCTACTCTTAACTCTACTCTCCTATCTACTCTTAACTCTACTCTCCAATCTACTCTTAATTCTACTCCCCAATCTACTCTAAACTCTAATCTCCAATCTACTCTTAACTCTACTCTCCAATCTACTCTAAACTCTAATCTCTAATCTACTCTTAACTCTACTCTCCAATCTACTCTAAACTCTAATCTCCAATCTACTCTTAACTCTACTCTCCAATTTACTCTTAATTCTACTCTCCAATCTACTCTTAACTCTACTCTCCAATCTACTCTTAACTCTACTCTCCAATCTACTCTAAACTCTACTCTCTCATCTACTCTTAACTCTACTCTCTAATCTACTCTAAACTCTACTCTCCAATCTACTCTTAACTCTACTCTTATAAAAGCATATTTATAACATGTCTCCTAAAGTGTAGATGACGCTGAAATCACGCACTACATGGGAATCAAGGTGACTCAACATTCCAAAATCTAACAAACAGAGCCGAGCATCGCAAGTCAGCCAACAGCCATGCTATAAAAAGGCAGACAGCGCAAAAGCCCAATAACAAAACTTACGTCCGGCGCAAACGTCATTGGCGCACCGGCTGCGGCACCGGCCTGCGCCAACAGCTGACCCGGGTGAAAGCCGTTGCCAAGCGGATGGTGCTGCTGCTGATGCTGATGAGGATTCGGATTCAGATGCGGATGAGGCGGCCCTGGCGGCTGAAGCTGAGGCTGTTGCGCTGCTAGCATCATGGGCTTCGGTCGGTAGGGAATCGTGGCGCCCTTCGCTGGAGACTGAGCGCGAGGCAGAGGAGTTGAATTTGTCTCAATGAATTGCTAATTAGAGTTACATGTGAGAGATTTGTATAGTAGACATCTTTATTCTGAGAGCAGGGACGTAGCGCTCATTTGGCGCAGGCACTCATTTTGGCGCCGCAGGCACTCCTTTTAGCGTCACAGGCACTCCTTTTGGCGCCGCAGGCATTCCTTTTAGCGCCACAGGCACTCATGCATTTTGGCGCCGCAGGCACTCCTTTTAGCGCCACAGGCACTCCTTTTAGCGCCTCAGGCAATCCTTTTAGCGCCACAGACACTCATGCATTTTAGCGCCACAGGCACTCCTTTTGGCGCCGCAGGCACTCCTTTTAGCGCCGCAGGCACTCCTTTTGGCACCGCAGGCACTCCTTTTGGCGCCGCAGGCACTCCTTTTGGCACCGCAGGCACTCATTTTAGCGCCGCAGGCAATCCTTTTAGCGCCACAGACACTCATGCATTTTAGCGCCACAGGCACTCCTTTTGGCACCGCAGGCACTCCTTTTAGCGCCGCAGGCACTCCTTTTGGCACCGCAGGCACTCCTTTTAGCGCCGCAGGCACTCCTTTTGGCACCGCAGGCACTCATTTTAGCGCCGCAGGCATTCCTTTTAGCGCCGCAGACACTCCTGCATTTTGGCGCCGCAGACACTCCCTTTTGGCGCCGTAGGCACTCCTTTTAGCGCCGCAGACACTTATGCATTTTGGCGCCGAACGTGCTATATTTTGGCGCCCTGAAGAAAAATCATTGATTACCACAACGAGTCACAAAGTGGGGTGGGGGGGTGACAAAGCATTGGCATGTCCCCCCCCATAACTTTTCCTCTTGTCCCTCTGCCCCCCCCCCGGTGGCGACGCGCCTGTCTGAGAGAGATTTGTCTAATAGACATTTTCATTCGAATAGACATTCCTCTATTGCTTACAGATAAGTGTCAAACGAAGTTAAAGCTCGAATATTCGCCCTCATTTCTTAAAAAGATATTTCTTTAAAAAAAGGTACAAAATTTCTTGAACTTGCTTTAACTTCGAATATAGTGGAACGAATAACGGTAGAGTAGCTACTGAGGTACTGTAGTTCACTTTCCAAGAAGGCTATATATGCGACTATAGCCGGCTTGATGAAACTGGCTTGTTTGTTAAGAAAACAGTTTTCTTAAAAGCGTCTCCGCCCCGTTGGGATCGATTCATAGAGGCGCTTAATCCCGATTTGAACGGATAAACTCTCTCTCTCTCTCCAGCGAGCTGGGTCCCATGCAGTAGGGGTTTCGCATGACGTCAGAGGACAATAAAAAAGCGGACACGTCGCTAATACCTCCAGCAGGATGTGGCACAGCTGTTTGATGCACTTGGCGATGGCCTTTGCCGTGCCGGAGATGGTCACAGTTCGCTCGGAAGAATTCGGCAGCACTTCGCTGGCCACTTGAATTGACGCTCCGGTTAGCTGGAGGCAATGAAGGAGTGCAGAATGTTTAAAACTACATAATGCTGCATGTTTATTTTGTAAATCCGTCTGGGAATGCCAGATGGAAATTCTTGGATAATTGCTTTTAAGCAGGAAAATCTTCGAGGCATAGCTTCGTTGCGTGAGTCTAAGAAAAGGACCTGTCGGATTGGGATGTGGGATGCGGAATGTGGGGTTGGGATTTGGGGCTAGGATTTGGGGTTAGGATGTGGGATGTAGGATTTGGATTTGGGATGTGGGATTGGGATGTGGGATGTGGGAGTGGGATGTGGTATTGGGATGTGGGACTGGGATGTGGTATTGGGATGTGGGACTGGGATGTGGGATTGGGATGTGGGATTGGGATGTGGGATTGGGATGTGGGATTGGGATGTGGGATTGGGATGTGGGATTGGGATGTGGGATTGGGATGTGGGATTGGGATGTGGGATTGGGATGTGGGATTGGGATGTGGGATTGGGATGTAGGACGTGGATTGGGATGTGGGATTGGGATGGGGATTGGGATGGGGGATTGGGATTGGAATGTGTGATGTGTGATGTGTGAAGTGGGTTTTGAATGTGAAATTGGGATGTGGAATTGGGATGTGGGACGTGGAATTGGGATGTGGGACGTGGATTGGGATGTGGGACGTGGAATGTTGGATTGGCAGTTTGGGATGGAGGATGAAGGAAGGGGAATGTGACGTGGAATGGGGAGTGTCGGATTGGGAATGTGGGGTAGGAAGTGTGGCAAAGAGAGAGTGTGGGACTTGTGCAGCAGAGTTCACCTCTCGGATCTCCTTGATCTTGCAGCCGCCCTTGCCGATGATGCTGCCGCACTGGGTTGCGGGAACCAGCAGCCGCAGCGTGACTGGCGGGCAGGAGACGTCATCCGTCATGGAAGGGTTCGAAAGCGGCGTCGGCGATTCGGTGCCTGACGCTGAAGGTCCCGGAGGCGCCGGCAAGGCGTTGATGCCAGACGAAGCGTTCGCTACGGCTCGTTGCATCGACTGAGTGAAGTCCTGGAAGATGAATCAAAATGGAACCGCGATGAAGCTGAGCTAACCAGCTGCCATGGCTTAATCCAAAAATATCTCAATCTAGGATTTACTTGACTAGGAAGCTTCTAACAGGTGATTTTCTATTAATTATAATTGCTAAAAACTTAATTGAACTGTAAGTGTTATTTTCCAGAAGGTATTGCATCTTAAACGTTTAATTACTCAGATAATTGATCAGAAAAATATTTTACTTCTCAAACAAATAATTTCTCAAACAGGTAATTGTTTAGATAGGTAATTGCCTAAGCAGAAAACTGCTGAGACATGTAATTGCTCAGACAGGTATTTGCTCAGATAGACAATTGCTCCGACAGGTAATTACTCAGACAGTTAATTACTCAGGCAGGTAATTGCTCAGACAGATAATTACTCAGGCAGGTAATTGCTCAGACAGGTAATTGCTCAGACAGATAATTACTCAGGCAGGTAATTGCTCAGACAGGTATTTGCTCAGATAGACAATTGCTCCGACAGGTAATTGCTCAGACAGATAATTACTCAGGCAGCTAATTGCTCAGACAGGTAATTGCTCAGACAGATAATTACTCAGGCAGCTAATTGCTCAGACAGATAATTACTCAGGCAGCTAATTGCTCAGACAGGTAATTGCTCAGACAGGTTCATTGCACAAGACAAACAATGTCTCGGACAAATAAGATTGCCTTGTCAAATGGTCAGACAGTCAAACTTGTCTCTATTGCAATTGTACTGCAGAAGAGTTAGCATCCTGTTCAGTGAATTCCCAATGACTCATCGAAGGGAATTCCCAATGACACATAGACGGGAACTCTCTATGACAAATCGAAGGGAATTCCCAATTACTCATCGAAGGGAATTTCCAATGACTCATCGAAGGGAATTCTTAATAACCCTTATTCCCTATGAATTATCGAAGGGAATTCCCAATGACTCTTCGACGGGAATTCCCTATGACTCATCGAAGGGAATTCCCAATGACTCATCGAAGAGAATTTCCAATCACTCGTCGATACGAGTGGGAATTCTCAATGAATGATTGATGAGATTTTGGTATTTCTCAATTAATTATCGATGGAATTTCCCTACTAATTAATCATCGATGAGATTTCCCCATGGGATGCCAAATGTATCATCATATCGACGGTGTTTTCTAATGACTCATTGATGGAACTTTGGGATTTCCTACTGAATGATGGACAGGAATTCCCAATAACACATCAATTGGTTTCCCAATTCATAGGTTTTCCAGATGAGTTTGTGCGTTAACTAGGAGATAGCTTTGAATCTTTGTTTTTAACTCTGACTACATTTACCAATAGTGGGGGTTATAAACTACGAGTACTGATATGAGTTTGTGAAAGTTCAAATATCATCAGCAGGATTGCTCACATCTTCGAATTTCTGGCACATCATAGCGAATGCAACGTGAATCTGGTCCACGGTGCCGGTCACCGTGACGATTCTCTCTGGACAAGAGCCGTCGGAGATGTTGATTCTTGCTCCGCTCTGTATAATTTTAGTACCAAGTAGAGATGTATTATATTTGGAAGGGAGAATTAGCCAAGTCCTGCCGACGATCAACAAAGACGAATCAAAACGATCAAAAAGACTCACCTCTTCGCGATATTTCTTCACATTTTCTCCTTTCTGAAAGTAGAGAAAAATTCGCGAAACTCAAAAGTTTTTATAATATTTACCGAGATATATTCGCGTTAACTACATGTATATGCACTGAAATTCATGCTCACCTTTCCTATGATACTGCCGACTTCCTGAAATCCGAGACAGTTAAGAAAACAAATCGTTTAATATTCATAATTATTCCCAGTATAATTCACGCTTTTTTTCACATCACTCAGCAACCCTGACACCTCACTCAGCAACTCTGACACCTCACTCAGCAACCCTGACACCTCACTCAGCAACTCTGACACATCACTCAGCAACTCTGACACCTCACTCAGCAACCCTGACACCTCACTCAGCAACTCTGACACCTCACTCAGCAACCCTGACACATCACTCAGCAACTCTGACACCTCACTCAGCAACTCTGATACCTCACTCAGCAACCCTGACACCTCACTCAGCAACTCTGACACCACACTCAGCAACCCTGACACATCACTCAACAACCCTGACACATCACTCACAGCAACCCTGACACATCACTCAGCAACTCTGACACATCACTCAGCAACCCTGACACCTCACTCAGCAACTCTGACACATCACTCAGCAACTCTGACACATCACTCAGCAACTCTGACACATCACTCAGCAACCCTGACACCTCACTCAGCAACTCTGACACCTCACTCAGCAACCCTGACACCTCACTCAGCAACCCTGACACCTCACTCAGAGAAATCCTGACACATCACTCAGCAACCCTGACACATCACTCAGCAACCCTGACACCTCACTCAGAGAAATCCTGACACATCACTCAGCAACCCTGACACATCACTCAGCAACCCTGACACATCACTCAGCAACCCTGACACATCACTCAGAGCAACCCTGACACATCACTCAGAGCAACCCTGACACATCACTCAGCAACCCTGACACATCACTCAGAGCAACCCTGACACATCACTCAGAGCAACCCTGACACATCACTCAGAGCAACCCTGACACATCACTCAGCAACCCTGACACATCACTCAGAGCAACCCTGACACATCACTCAGAGCAACCCTGACACATCACTCAGCAACCCTGACACCTCACTCAGCAACTCTGACACATCACTCAGCAACCCTGACACCTCACTCAGCAACTCTGACACATCACTCAGCAACCCTGACACATCACTCAGCAACTCTGACACATCACTCAGCAACCCTGACACATCACTCAGCAACTCTGACACATCACTCAGCAACCCTGACACCTCACTCAGCAACTCTGACACCTCACTCAGCAACCCTGACACCTCACTCAGCAACCCTGACACCTCACTCAGAGAAATCCTGACACATCACTCAGCAACCCTGACACATCACTCAGCAACCCTGACACCTCACTCAGAGAAATCCTGACACATCACTCAGCAACCCTGACACATCACTCAGCAACCCTGACACATCACTCAGCAACCCTGACACATCACTCAGAGCAACCCTGACACATCACTCAGAGCAACCCTGACACATCACTCAGCAACCCTGACACATCACTCAGAGCAACCCTGACACATCACTCAGAGCAACCCTGACACATCACTCAGAGCAACCCTGACACATCACTCAGCAACCCTGACACCTCACTCAGAGAAATCCTGACACATCACTCAGCAACCCTGACACATCACTCAGCAACCCTGACACCTCACTCAGAGAAATCCTGACACATCACTCAGCAACCCTGACACATCACTCAGCAACCCTGACACATCACTCAGCAACCCTGACACATCACTCAGAGCAACCCTGACACATCACTCAGAGCAACCCTGACACATCACTCAGCAACCCTGACACATCACTCAGAGCAACCCTGACACATCACTCAGAGCAACCCTGACACATCACTCAGAGCAACCCTGACACATCACTCAGCAACCCTGACACATCACTCAGAGCAACCCTGACACATCACTCAGAGCAACCCTGACACATCACTTAGAGCAACCCTGACACATCCCTCAGCAACCCTGACACATCGCTCAGCAACCCTGACACATCACTCAGCAACCCTGACACATCACTCAGCAACCCTGACACATTATTCAGCAACCCTGACACATCACTCGGCAACCCTGACACATCACTCAGGCAACCCTGACACATCACTCAGCAACCCTGAAATTTTGGCGCACCTTGCCCGACATCAGCATCCGAATGGTGAGCATCTGCGATGCCAAGCTCTGCGCCTCCGAGGTCGACGGCGGCCTAGTTGACGATGAAGTGCCCGAGTGCTCTGGCGAGCCGCCGCCGCCGTTAGCCTGCTGGCTGCAAGCCGCCTGCGGTGCTGCGTGCGGCAGCATCTGAGCAAACTGCTGCTGATGAACCAGCGCGAGGGAATCTGCGGTAATCACGTGACCGCCGCTGTACATCAGCTGAGCCAGCGCGACTGTTGAGTATTTCTCCTTTTATGGAATTGAAATTCTTTCTTAGAGGTCAAACTTGACTGTTGCTGTCTTCGAACTGCCGCTGCCGTCTGTTGCTTTAAATTGGGAAATTTCGAGGCTTGTTGCAGAATTTTTCTTTTTTTCTCTAACAGAGAAATAAAAAAAAATTTGGGGCGCGAAAGAAGGAGGGAAGGAGGGAATAATATTGCTTGTAGTGTGCGAATCTCTGCTTTGCCCTCTTTCTACCTCTCTTTCTCTTTCCCGTCTTCTGCGCTTCTAGGAGAGAGAGAGAGAGAGAGAGAGAGAGAGAGAAAGGGCCAATCTGAAAGCAACGCAACGCAACCCACTCCCAAAACCGAATCCCCTCCCCCTTCCCTTTCTCAGTGGAGAACTGATCAAGGTGTGCTGAAAGAGGTGGTTAGTAACCGTCTTTCAGTTCTCACAATGCCTGCTTGGCCAGAGTCCGCCAACCCCTTCCTGACCAGCCCGCCCCACGGTTCCCCAGATGCAGTCTCTCAGGAAGTGACGAGAAAAAGAGGAATAGCACTGGAGGGAGTTGGGTGGGAGAATTACGACTGCAATGGGGGATATTTATGACGAGGGTTGTAATATATTACTGCTACAATTAAGGAATAAGCTAATAGTTGTAATTTTTGGCCTAAGCGCATGACTGCTGCTATGCAGGGTTGCAATTTGCTTCACGAGGAAATCTGAAAGTGTGTAAAACCTTGCACCTTGCACTTCTGCGGGGCTGACTGACTAGATAGAAAAACGATTTTCTAGGTCGAACCCTGTACTACGCCAAAAGTTTTACGGTACATTTCCATTTATAATACGACAAGATTAATGGGAATGCCAGTTTGTGCGCCACCTAATCACTATAGGAATAGGCCAACGATCTGAAACCAAAACGTGTTTGTTAGTTTACACCGCACCTGCAGCGAAACCGCGTCTTTTTCTGCACCAGGTAAATCGTAAATCACTTTGTTGTATCGGGTTTATGTCGGCAATCACTGAACATTAAAGCAATCCAAGAAACTACTTCAGTTTGTCTGTATGTGTCCTCTCTGTCTGTCCTGTTTGTCTGTATGTGTCCTCTCTGTCTGTCCTTCAGTTTGTCTCCAGCTGTCCTGTGTAGTGCACACTATGGATTATATGAAGAGAGAGAATTCCCAAAACATTTTTCATGTCATCTGCTTTCTGTATTTTCCATTTTCTTTACGGATCGGATTGTCTATTTGTATTTCAAGCCTCTGAAACTCTGTGCCGGCCTGTAGCTCACGTTGCCCGTGCAAAAGCAGAGAGTTGCAGGCCAAGATGGACACAGACAGCTGCGCCGCTAGGAAAGATAGATAGGGGGGGGGCAGAAAAATCCAAGCCAATGTCTTACAGTCTGGAATACCCTTGCAAAATGCAGTGGAATGAACTTCGTTACATGGGAAATTTTCCCTAAACCAAGCCATATCATCCAAGAGGCGGCCTTCAGTGGCTGCAAACCGAACCGAGAGAAAAATTGAAAAGTTATTTAAAAGTGACCGACTTTTTCTGCAAGTTCCGGTGTCTATGCTTCCTCCCAATGAAGCCCGAGTTTTTTTCGGTGTACTAGCTATCACCTAACCCATCTGCCGGCTGGCTGATGAAAGGCGCCAGGCGCAGTCAGACCCTTACATGGTCTGAGGCGATGGGGCGCGCGTTCTGTTGCAGGAAAAATAAGTAAAAGGAATTATTGCATTAGGAACATTTTGTACAAAGTTCACTGATAAGATTTATAATATCTGATAGTGGGCGGAAAGAAAGCACTGAGTTAGAATGAAGAAAGGAAAAATAGGGGTTAGCTACTCCCATCGAAGATAGCTAGCTACTCCCTCAGTGGGGGTAGATAGCAACTCCAATCGAAGATAGCTATAGCTACTCCCTCAATAGGGGTAGATAGCTACTCCCACCGAAGATAGCTACTCCCTCAATAGGGGTAGACAGCTACTCCCACCGAAGATAGCTACTCCCTCAATAGGGGTAGACAGCTACTCCCACCGAAGATAGCTACTCCCTCAATAGGGGTAGACAGCTACTCCCACCGAAGATAGCTACTCCCTCAATAGGGGTAGACAGCTACTCCCAAGATAGCTACTCCCTCAATAGGGGTAGACAGCTACTCCCACCGAAGATAGCTACTCCCTCAATAGGGGTAGATTGCTACTCCCACCGAAGATAGCTACTCCCTCAATAGGGGTAGACAGCTACTCCCAAGATAGCTACTCCCTCAATAGGGGTAGACAGCTACTCCCACCGAAGATAGCTACTCCCTCAATAGGGGTAGACAGCTACTCCCACCGAAGATAGCTACTCCCTCAATAGGGGTAGACAGCTACTCCCACCGAAGATAGCTACTCCCTCAATAGGGGTAGACAGCTACTCCCACCGAAGATAGCTACTCCCTCAATAGGGGTAGACAGCTACTCCCACCGAAGATAGCTACTCCCTCAATAGGGGTAGACAGCTACTCCCACCGAAGATAGCTACTCCCTCAATAGGGGTAGACAGCTACTCCCAAGATAGCTACTCCCTCAATAGGGGTAGACAGCTACTCCCACCGAAGATAGCTACTCCCTCAATAGGGGTAGATTGCTACTCCCACTTGAAAAAAATATTTTAGCAGTGTCGATACCCTGTTGAAGAAGGCCAAAAATAGGATCAGTGTATAAACACGAGTTCCGCGCTCCAATGGGCCTCTCCAATACATCTAGCTATGCTTTATAAACACTCCAGTTGGTGGTGCCTGTAAAGCTGGGTGAATGGACGGGATTAGCATTGTGTGGTGTGTGAGCGAGTGCCCGAGTGAAAGAGCCAGAGAGAGAGAGGCTGGGTTATATACAGGGAGAGTGGGAAATGGCAGTGATAAACACGGACACACAAGAGAATCAGTGCTTTTCAGCCCATAGTCTGCAAACAAATCCACGGGTCACGGTTTGACATGTCCGCATAGGGATAGGCCTTATATATATAATATCGTACGTTGCATACGTAAACTAGTGAAGTATGGCTCCTGGCGTTGTGATTGATCGTGCATAGGTCACTGTGTAGTTGTGTGTTAAAACTCGATTTTAAGCGCGGGGTGGACTGTGCAGAAACTTCGTGAAAAGCCATGTTACTGTAAACTGCTGTGCTAATATGCTTATAGATTAAGTATTTTATTATAAAATCTTTTACTTAACTTCTACGCTTATAACGTTTTACGCAACATCATTTTTCTGTCTTACAGGGGAAGTTAAGAAATTTTCAGGTTACATGTTTAGGTTAGGGTTATGATTTAGGTTAGGGTTAGGATTTTGGTTAGGGTTATGATTTAGGTTAGGGTTATGATTTAGGTTAGGGTAATGATTTAGGTTGGTATTACGATTTAGGTTTGGGTTATGATTTAGGTTGGTATTACGATCTAGGTTAGGGTTACGATTTAGGTTGGTGTTAGTGTTAAGATTGGTGTTAGTGTTTAGACTGGTGTTAGTGTTTAGATTGGTGTTAGTGTTTAGATTGGTGTTAGTGTTTAGGTTAGTGTTAGGATTTAGGTTTGGGTTATGATTTAGGTTGGTGTTAGTGTTTAGATTGGTGTTAGTGTTTAGATTGGTGTTAGTGTTTAGATTGGTGTTAGTGTTTAGATTGGTGTTAGTGTTTAGACTGGTGTTAGTGTTTAGACTGGTGTTAGTGTTTAGATTGGTGTTAGTGTTTAGATTGGTGTTAGTGTTTAGATTGGTGTTAGTGTTTAGATTGGTGTTAGTGTTTAGATTGGTGTTAGTGTTTAGACTGGTGTTAGTGTTTAGATTGGTGTTAGTGTTTAGATTGGTGTTAGTGTTTAGATTGGTGTTAGTGTTTAGATTGGTGTTAGTGTTTAGATTGGTGTTAGTGTTTAGACTGGTGTTAGTGTTTAGATTGGTGTTAGTGTTTAGATTGGTGTTAGTGTTTAGATTGGTGTTAGTGTTTAGGTTAGTGTTAGGATTTAGGTTTGGGTTATGATTTAGGTTGGTGTTAGTGTTTTGATTGGTGTTAGTGTTTAGATTGGTGTTAGTGTTTAGATTGGTGTTAGTGTTTAGATTGGTGTTAGTGTTTAGATTGGTGTTAGTGTTTAGATTGGTGTTAGTGTTAGTATTTAGGTTGGGGTTACGATTTAGGTTAGGATTCGGATTTAGGTTAGAGTTAGGATTTAGGTTAGGGTTTTGGTTAAGTTAGGTCTGCAAGTTAAGCTGAGTTGGAAGTGGTTAGTACACAGCTAAATTGGCTCCCTGTGATAGGGTATAGCTGCTGTAGCAATACAAAGGGTGACATGTTTCAGCACTGTGCCAGCTCGCACACAAACAGCAATCGGATGCACCTTGTAGCAAATCAGGCGTATTTCTTATTATATCTATTTTCTGCTCATCCTCTGCTCAGCCATGCGCATGTTCGCGTCATCCCAACCTGAGAGTGTGCAAGCGGACAAGCTCATTATTATAACAAAGCTTTTCTTCTTTTGATGATGAAAGCCCAGCAAGGTGTTAAGATGTCTCAAAGGCGCGCGCACTCCATTTCAACCCAGCGTGAATGTTAAGCTAACACACGTTATTAGATAGATCTATTTGGTCCAGTAGAATCTGTTCTGTTTATTGGCAGACGCTTAGCTTAGACTGGTCAAGCAAAAACATCTACATGGGATCCGGGATCAGAGCCGGGGGAAGGCGAGGCAAGGATGGGGGTATGAAACGAAAACACAAAAAAATCTTGCAAAAAGAAAAACATCTTTTTTTCTGTTGCATACTGTGCGGCAAAGATGGACAGGTGTCTTCGAAATGGCTTAGCTCGTAGCGACCTTAGCCAACCAAGTTGGGAAATCCAATGTGGCAGCAGTAGATTTGGTCTTGCCCATAGACATAGATATGGACGGGAAAAAGGCAAGCAAGTGGAAAATTGGGCCATAGACATCAGCACAAAAAGGGATGCAAGCAGCAACCTCTCTCAACCACGCTCACACATGTACACTCTCCGCTCCTAAATCCCACTATTCCAAGAATCGACAGACAAGCAGGCCATCTTTTAAGAAGCTAAAAGGAACAGATTTATCTAAGCCGCGAGTGGAAAGGCAGAGAGATTATAATCAACTTTGGTCCAGAAACACGATGGACGAGAGATGCAGAGACAAAACGATAAGGAAAAGAAAAAGTTCTGAGGCCAAAGAAAACGACTGTGCTCAAAGCATTAAAGTATTAATACTAAGCCGATAATCTTCAATGAGAAAATTGCGTGCTAACTCGAATTTCTTTCAGTATGTTAAGCTTATTTGATAGTCAACTTCCCGCCAAATATTTTTGTTATAACAAAGCGTGACTTCAGAAGACTTTAAGAGGCCTATTTCTTAGAATATCTTTAAAAATGCATAAAAATGAATTTATAGTTAAGGATATTTGCCATCTTTCTTCATAGTTCTCATCTTTCATAGCCAATAGGAAATGCTGAGTCATAATATATTGCCAAGCTCTATTAAGGGACGATTACGGGAAGAGAAAGGTGAGTCGTGTCCAGCTCAGAATGATGAAAATACCACTAAAAATATAATGTTAGAAAAGCTCACTAAGCGCGTGATGAACCAACCAGTTATCGTTAAACAGCACGCGAATAGTTTTCTAAGAATCAACCATTAAGCGCGAACATTTTTCTAAGAAACATGGAATAAGCGCTAGACAGCTTTCTAAGAATTTTAGAATAACCGTGGACAGTTTTCTAAGAACCGTGGAATAAGCATGAACAGTTTTCTAAGAATCGTGAAATAAGCGCGAATATTTTTCTAAGAATCGTGAAATAAGCATGAACAGTTTTCTAAGAATCGTGGAATAAGCGCGAACAGTTTTTCTAAGAATCATGGAATAAGCATGAACACTTTTCTAAGAATCGTGGAATAAGCGTTAGACAGCTTTCTAAGAATCGTGAAATAACCGTGAACAGTTTTCTAAGAATCGTGGAATAAGCGCTAGACAGCTTTCTAAGAATCGTGAAATAACCGTGAACAGTTTTCTAAGAATCGTGGAATAAGTGCGAACAGTTTTCTAAGAATCGTGGAATAAGCGCAAGAAAGCTTTATAAGAATCGTGGAATAAGCGTTAGACAGCTTTCTAGGAATCGTGAAATAACCGTGAACAGTTTTCTAAGAATCGTGGAATAAGTGCGAACAGTTTTCTAAGAATCGTGGAATAAGCGCAAGAAAGCTTTATAAGAATCGTGGAATAAGCGTTAGACAGCTTTCTAAGAATCGTGAAATAACCGTGAACAGTTTTCTAAGAATCGTGGAATAAGTGCGAACAGTTTTCTAAGAATCGTGGAATAAGTGCGAACAGTTTTCTAAGAATCGTGGAATAAGCGCAAGAAAGCTTTATAAGAATCGTGGAATAAGCGTTAGACATCTTTCTAAGAATCGTGAAATAACCGTGAACAGTTTTCTAAGAATCGTGGAATAAGTGCGAACAGTTTTCTAAGAATCGTGGAATAAGCGCTAGACAGCTTTCTAAGAATCGTGAAATAATCGTGAACAGTTTTCTAAGAATCGTGGAATAAGCGCTAGACAGCTTTCTAAGAATCGTGAAATAACCGTGAACAGTTTTTTCTAGGAATCGTGGAATAAGCTCGAACGGTTTTCTATGAATCTTAAAATTACTACGCTTGTATTTCGAGAGCATCAGCCAGTGGAGATAAAACTGATTAGAAAATCTCCTCAAAAAGCGACTCAGCTTTTTACACAGACCAGCAGCGTACTTTTGCGATTTAGCTCGTCAAACTAAAACATCGCGAAACAATCTCCCAATGAGAATAATTCAATACAATTTAAACAAATGCGGGTCAGTATTTGAAATTTCATAACAGCATCCATCCTCACGATGGTTTCAAATTAAATGAATGATCAGTGATTAGGATGGCATTGTTGCAATTTCTGATAAAATCTTGGAAATCTGATATTTATTAATGCGCTGAAATTCGTTATAAAATTGAAGCAAGTCTAAAATTGCAACGCGATTCGGTTTGGTTTCGAATTAACACGAAAATTATGCGGATTAAATCGCAATCTTGAGAGACTTGAGTCTCAAATCTCCCTTATCCTACTCCTACCTAACTCGCCTCCCTTCTCATCTCCTCGTCAGATGCTGAAAAGCATAGCCTAGGTCCCGTCTTTGCCCTACTTTTTATAATCTCTCGCCAACCTCGTCAGTTGAATGCGCGGCTGTGCGGAAATTGAGACCCATTGAAATTTCTTTGCCTTATGAAAATGCCAGCAGCTTATACTAGCTAATATCGCTGCCTCCTGACTATCGGCAGGAAATGAGATTTCAAACAGCGTATAGGCAGTAAAATCAAAATCATTCTTGAAGCCTTTTACAAGCCTGTCCTGGGTAATATGAGATTTTCAGCTCCAACTGAGATCATTTCTGTAGAATATAGAGATAGTTCTACTATTTATTGTCCATAAGACACAGCCTGGCGCAATGGTAGATTGCGTAGTAGGTAAGGGGCTGAAATAATGGCCAAACACGAGTGCGCACGCAACGTCATTGTCTATAAGACACAGCCTGGCCATTATTTCAGCGTGCCGGAAGCGGTCATTATTTCAGGGTAAGAGTCTGCGTGCGTGCGACTGCGTAAAGAGGGCGGTGGTTGGGCCATAGACTATAAATAAAAAAGCTGTTGGGCCATATACTATAAATGAATAAGCTGATATAAGTTAATATATGAATACTTTAACTAATCGTCTATGGTTCAGACGTCTGTTAAAGCTGAACTAATGGCCAGTTGAGTTTGTCATTACGCCAGGCTGTGTCTTCTGGACAATGATAAACTCAACTGCCCATTATTTCAGCTTTAGCAGGCGTTTGAACCATAGACAATTAGTTAACTATGCATTTATGTGTGCTTTGTGGGCGGCCGTAGGCCGCGTACAAAGTGTGTTAGGGGTGGCGGGGTGGCGTCTGCGTTGGGGGGGGGGTTGTCGCGGGGCGGCTAGCTTTTAACCCCCAGCTTGTGCTCTGCTCGCGGTGTCGCACACCTGCTCAATTTTTTTGCGCGATGGCTAGCCTTGCTAAACTTACAGCCCGAGAATTGAAAGCCCAACTCTCCGCGGCTGGCCAGCCAACTAATGGTAACAAGAGAACTCTGTTAGCGCGCCTGAAAAGTCTGCAAGGTAGAGACCCTGAACAAGACGACTCAACCAGCAGACGAGAAGAATCAACTGACAGCGAGACCGACAGCCAACCGCAGCCCCAGCCACCGCCCCCAACCGCCACCGCTCGACGAAGGGTCAGGACCTGCGCGATGAGATCGAAGCGACCGAGGAACGCATCAGGCTACTGAGGCTCCAAAAGGAGGAAGCGGAATTGACAGCCGAGCTCAGCGGCAGACGCCATGGCACGAAGACGTATGGTAAGCCAGCTTTTTCTGCTAGTTGGGGCGCCGCCCATTCTGCCTTGGAGAATATTCCCCTCCTGGAGCAAGATGCTGACCCCACCAAGAGGGGCCCACTTCTCATACCTGACTTCGTCGAAGACTCCGGAAATGTCAGCGCTGGCAATAAGAAAGGAACAAATACCAGACAGAAGCCTCTGGAGCAGATTAGCATCGGCGAGTGGATAAGTGCGAATGCGAGAATTCTCCAGTCCCTGATCGAATCTGGCGAGATGATTGACTGGGAAGCGCGCGCTGCTCCAAGGTTGCATGAGTACCTTGCCTACAACCGCCAGTTAGGCGAACTGCTGAATAGTGGATTTGACGTCAGTAATGTCCTGCTCTATGATGACAGCTTTCGGAGGCTCCAGCATGAAACCAGTCGTCACTGGGACAACGAGTCTTTCCAGTTGCTCTCACGACACCTGCTTGCTCCGAATCGGCTTAGCGCTATAGACAGCAACTTGCAGCGTAGAAAGCAGCCACAGAATAGGAGGAATCGCCAAATCTGCCTGCTCTTCAACCGCGATACCGGCTGTAAGTTTGGCGAGGAATGCAAATTTCAGCATGCTTGCGTCATCTGCAGAAGGGACCATCCGGGTCATCTGCACGCTTCAGCGTCAAAAAACTAGATGACCGCCCGCCCGCCATTGTAAATAGTTCATCAATCCGCGATTTTATTCCTGATAATTTTCCTACATCCAGCTGTGGTGACATGCGCTTTTGTGAATGGTCGAAGTATCTTGATGAAGACAGAGATGCCGAGTTTCTCTTAAATGGTATTAGTGCCGGGTTTATGATCACTGATGATACCAAATTCTGCGAAAGCTTTAAGCCTAACTACAACTCTGCGCTCGCGCACCAGGAGCTCGTGGATAAGCAAATTAAAGAAGAGCTAAGAACAGGCCGCTATGTGATGTCTTCCACAAAGCCTACGAAGGTCAGCCCGCTGGCAGCAATCCCTAAGGGCAGCTCATCAATCCGGCTGATTCACGACGCCAGCGCTCCGTATGGAAATTCTATCAACAGTCACTACCATCAGCAGGAACGCATCCGCTTTCAGTCTATCGATGAATTTTATCGTCTGCTCCGTCCTGGCTGCTTTGTGGCTAAAGTCGACATCAAGCATGCCTATCGCTCCGTTGGCATTCACCCTTCTTGCTACCCGGCAGCCGGTCTACAATGGAAATTCAAAGGAGCCGACTCGCCGTGCTACCTGGTTGACACCCGGCTGATGTTTGGCGCAGCTGCCTCCGTGTCCATTTTTCACAGAATCTCGCAGGCGATTGTCCGAATTATGCAGCGGTCTGGCTTTAGCAATGTCGTTGGTTATTTGGACGACTTTGGCCTTGCCTTTGACAGTAGAGCCAAGTGTGAAGAGGCCTTTGAGTTTTTAACTGGCCTTCTCCAACGTCTCGGGTTCGACATCAACTGGGAGAAGAGCAGCGCCCCAGCCCAGACCGTCACCTACCTCGGTGTGAACATCGACACGAGTTCTGGTTTGCTTTGCCTGCCCCATGATAAGATCGATCTGACTGTCAACCTCGTCCAGCAGATGAAGCTGAAGTCTCGGTTGACTAAGCGGGAGCTTCAGAAGCTGTGTGGCAAGATTAACTGGTGGTGCCAGGTCGCTCCTCCCGTGGGTAGAAGTTTCCTGCGCAACCTTATCTCCAGAGTTAACTCTCTAGCTCATCCTAGGCACTGCGTCCGTATGGATGAGTCGCTGCGTGGCGAGCTGGAGTGGTGGACCCTGGCTATCCGAAAGCTGAATGGCCGCGAGCTCTGGCCCAAGTATCTCAACGAGTGGGTGCTGGAGAGTGACTCATCCGAGAAGGCGGGCGGCTGCATCGTCCGCAGCCACAATTTTTGTGACTGGATCTTCATCGACTGGGAGAAGGACTTCAATGGCCAGTTTGCCAAGTACCCGATCAACTACAAAGAAGCTCTCGTGCCGCTTCTCACTCTGATGGTGCTGCGCCCGCTGCTGAGCCAGTGCAAGGTTGTATGCTACGTTGACAATGACCCAGCTGTCTTCATCCTCAACAAGGCTGCTTCTAAGGACCCTGAGCTGCTGCGCCTGCTTCAGACCATTGGTCTCTTCTGTTTCGCTAACAAAGTTGTGTTAAGCTTCTTTCATGTGCCGGGCTGGTTTCAGACCTATGCTGACCCCATTTCGCGTCTTCATTCTCGGAGTGGCCTCATTAACTTTTGCATGCGTTTTTATGGCACTGTGCAAGTGTGCCCGCTTGAATTTGCCTCCCACGCGCTGGCCTCTGCTGCCTCCCATTTTCTGCTTTTACAGGTCCTGACCCTGCGGTGCGGCGGCTTCGGGGGCGGGCGGCTCGTCTGATCGAGTTGTCTCTGGCGGAGTCGACACGGCTGACCTACGAGTCTGTCTGGCGAGCCTGGTGTCGTTTCTGTCAAGGGCTAAATGAACGACCTGAGCAGCCCACGGTGGAGCTTCTCGTTCTCTACCTGTCCGACATCTCTCTTCGCCTACTTTCGTTCAACAGTGTTCAGCTTCATCTGCAAGCGTTGAGCTGGTATTGCCGCTGCCTCGGTCTTGACGAAGTCGCGCGAGCTCCAATTCTGCCACTCATCCTAAAAGGAATCAGACGGGACCTAAGCAAGTCGTGGACCCCAGCCACTAAGCAACCACTCCGGCCGGAGCATCTGATGCGCATTCGCCAGCACCTGCTGCTGTCAGATCCGGCAGATGCTGCTCTGTGGGCTCTCGTGCTCACGGGCTGGTTCGGCATGCTTCGCCTCGATAATCTGTGCGCCCGCAAGAAATCGGGTGACTCGGCGAGCGCGATAAGGATATCTGATGTCAAGTTCAGCCGCGCTGGTGTTACCATCTTTGTAGCCCGTTCAAAGACAGTGCAGTTCGGTGAGCGCATTCACACCATCCAGCTCCCGGTTATGGGCCCGAGCTCAGCAGCTGCTCTCAGATTGTGTCCTGTGGCTGCGCTCCGACATCACTGGCAGCTGAATCGCCTTTTTGATGCGTCTCACAGTCTGCCCATATTCTCAGTTTCATCAGCGCCGCGATCCTGGCGGCCTCTGACTCAGCGGGGGGTTCGCCACCGCCTGCATCGCCTGTTCTGCAAGGCCGGACTGGAAGCTTCTAGCTTCTCGGCGCACTCGCTCCGGCGTGGTGGAGCGACGTTTGCTTTCAATGCTGGGCTGAGCGTGGACCGCATCAAGCTGCTGGGAGATTGGCGCAGCTCGGCGGTTTCGCGGTACATCTCTGATGGCAATGCCGGTAACCTAGCGGCCCGTCGATCTATGTCTGCTTGCCTTGGCTCCTACTGTTCATCATTTGCCTCCTCTCCCCTCTGACTCGCCTGCTTTTTGGAGTTTGGGGTTGCTCCCCTGCTCGCTGCTTTGTGCCCACGTTCTGCGTTCGGTCTTCGTCACTCGCCTAACCCCTAAGTGTGCTTTGTGGGCGGCCGTAGGCCGCGTACAAAGTGTGTTAGGGGTGGCGGGGTGGCGTCTGCGTTGGGGGGGGGGTTGTCGCGGGGCGGCTAGCTTTTAACCCCCAGCTTGTGCTCTGCTCGCGGTGTCGCACTCCTGCTCAATTTTTTTTAAAAAAATTCGAAGTAATGCATTCTTTTATTCTTAGTGTCTTTTAAATACCAATTTCAAGTAATACGCTCGTAGTTCATCGAACAGCCTTTCAAATAAATAACTCGTCGAACAGCCAGGGGTTGCTCCCCTGCTCGCTGCTTTGTGCCCACGTTCTGCGTTCGGTCTTCGTCACTCGCCTAACCCCTAATAACTGACATAAGGGAATAATGTTCGCAAACAGTCTACATGGCATTCTGAAATACATTCAAAAAAGATACTAAAGACATTTTAGACAAGACGCAAACGAAATCAGCACTCATCACAGTGTTGTCTATGGTCAAACTATGGGTAAAATAACTCTCAAAACAGCCGCAACTCTCTCGCTTCTGGTACGCTGAAATAATGGCCTCTATGTGTCTTCTCGACAATGACCATATCTACCATCTAGCATTGTTATGGTCACGTGAGCACAAATAGAATCTAAAAAAGTAATACTTTGTACATTATTGCAGAATTGACTTACTTTAGCAAGACTATCGTTAAAATCTTGTAGAAATTCGCAGCGAAGATTTGAGGTATTCAGGTCAACTTTTGCTAGGGGTAAAGTCTGACTTCAGTTTCCTTGCCTATATGTTAGCCACCCCTATTTTTTGTTAAACTCCTATTGGTTGTCAACGGATGCAGAGGCTCAGCATCATGTGTTGCAGAGTGGATTTTGATCGATAATAAAATATATTTTCCAGAAATGTTTTCAAAACTTTTCGATACTTCAAACGGTGCAAAGACACCGTACATATAGTGAAGAGAAGAAACGACAGAGCAGGGATGCCAGGGATGGCGTCAAACGTTCTCATCAACTGCAGGGGAAATTTGCAACAGAAGCTCGACAAGAAGACGGATATTGAAGTAGAGGACTACTCACTCTTAATTATCTTCTGTTCTTGTTTGAGCTATTCGAGAGCATCTTTGTCCCGCATCGGATGTGCTCAGAGACACCCTCCGAGCAGGACGAGCCCCGGGGCGATGCGTCTCAACAGAGACAGGCTCTGTCCGCATTATAGGAGCGGCAGAGCTCTGGGGCTGTTTGTTATTCTGAGGCCAGGGGCTTCTCTAACAGAGCTTTGCCAGAATTAGGCGTCCGCGCAGTCCCTCAGCGCAGGATGCAGGGTTGGGATTTTTTGGCGATTTGCAAAAAATTAATTATCGGGAAGGCGATGCTTGAAACTCGAAAGGTCTGCTAGCTCGATTGACGATCTAGCTCGATTGTCCGTCTGTCTGTCTGTCTGTCTGTCTGTCTGTCTGTCTGTCTGTCTGTCTGTCTGTCTGTCTCTGTCTCTGTCTGTCTGTCTGTCTGTCTGTCTGTCTGTCTGTCTGTCTGTCTGTCTGTCTGTCTGTCTGTCTGTCTGTCTGTCTGTCTGTCTGTCTGTCTGTCTGTCTGTCTGTCTGTCTGTCTGTCTGTCTGTCTGTCTGTCTGTCTGTCTGTCTGTCTGTCTGTCTGTCTGTCTGTCTGTCTGTCTGTCTGTCTGTCTGTCTGTCTGTCTGTCTGTCTGTCTGTCTGTCTGTCTGTCTGTCTGTCTGTCCGTCTGTCTGTCTGTCTGTCTGTCTGTCTGTCTATCTGTCTGTCTGTCTGTCTGTCTGTCTGTCTGTCTGTCTGTCTGTCTGTCTGTCTGTCTGTCTGTCTGTCTGTCTGTCTGTCTGTCTGTCTGTCTGTCTGTCTGTCTGTCTGTCTGTCTGTCTGTCTGTCTGTCTGTCTGTCTGACTGTCTTTAGTATCTTATTAAATTTCTCCGCTTTACTTCCGTGTTTCCCAAATATTATCCTTCAGTGTCATTTGTTTAACAAAATTCTCTCCCACAGAAATATAATGAATGATAAAATAAGAAGATTTAAAATAATAACTGTACTTGCCTTTGAATTAGAAAAAGCAGAACCCAGTTGCCCTGAGTCTTCCCGAAGGGTCACAGACAGGCTTGTATGAGGCTATTAACTTCAAAGCTTTATAACTTGTAAAAAAATTGTTCAAATTAACTGAGAATTCAAGTCTGCAGTACACAGATAGTGGTCATCCCCATCTGAGCAGTGCCGCACATGTTTTATACATGGGTAGCGAGCGTGTTGACTCTTCGCAGTGACAGAGACTTAAGGAGAGACATGGCTAAGCACACAGGTAAAGTGTCAGTCAAACAGCGTAGAGTTGCTCTGGCAGAATTTATACAATCTCACTGGTACCAAAACACTTACAAAGCACCCCAATGCATGATAGTCTCTACAAGGTTTATCGTGTAGCAAACAACATGGTTAACAGGGTTCGCATACTTGCGGCCACCAAAGGGTCTGAGCAAAAAAAAAAGACTTTATATTTCTGCGCATGAAACTTATGAACGCGCGTGTCCAGTGTTATTCTAAACTAAATATTTGATTTTTTGTTCGCTCCGGCTTAATCCATCTGGGTCTGGGTTTTTCCGTTTCGAATTTGCGGTGTGCTATGTTGGCTTCGATAGTCTTGGGAGAAAAGAATTACAGCTTCGCGAAGGCGCGGATTGGACACTAATGAGGGCGCCGAATGGACACTATGAGGGCGCCAAATAAACACTAATGAGGGCGCCAAATCGACACTATGAGGGCGGCAAATAAACACTAATGCGAGCGCCAAATGGACACTAATGAGGGCGCCAAACGGACACTAATGAGGGCGCCAAATCGACACTATGAGGGCGGCAAATAAACACTAATGAGGGCGCCAAATCGACACTATGAGGGCGCCAAATAAACACTAATGAGAGCGCCAAATGGACACTAATGAGGGCGCCAAACGGACACTAATGAGGGCGCCAAATCGACACTATGAGGGCGGCAAATAAACACTAATGAGGGCGCCGAATGGAAACTAATGAGGGCGCCGAATGGAGACTAATGAGGGCGCCGAATGGATCCTAATGAGGGAGCCGAATGGACACCGCTTTTGTTCTAATGTGCGACTTTCAAGACATTTTTATGGTCTGTATAGATATATCAGTATGCTAACTAAAATTCTGATTGACAGTTTCAACTGAAGGAAAGCTTCACCGCCGCAGCAGTGTTAAAGTCGGTAAGCAAAACGCAAAAGTAAAAAAGAAGAGAAAGTTGTTTTTTTATTTTTTCCTGGACTTTGACCTTCGATGCACCACTGGGAATGACTGTCAGGCCCTGCTGCGCAACTTCTTTCTTTTAGTTTTTCCGAAATTTCATGCATTTTGAAGTTTTGCTGCGCTAGCCAGAGGACTACTAAAAATAGAATGTGGAATTGAAAACTGGGCTGGTTGTGGCAATGATGGTCTGTCTCAGTGTCTACGAGCGCATTTGAGTGGATGTCTGTGTCTCTGTTTTTTGTCTGGATCTCTATGTCTCAGTGTCTGTTTGTCTGGATGTCTATGTGTCTCAGTGTATATTTGTCTGGATGTCTGTGTCTCAGTGTCTATTTGTCTTGATGTCTATGTGTCTCAGTGTCTATTTGTCTGGATGTCTATGTGTCTCAGTGCCTGTTTGTCTGGATTTTTATGTGTCTCAGTGTCTATTTGTCTGGATGTCTATGTGTCTCAGTGTCTGTTTGTCTGGATTTTTATGTGTCTCAGTGTCTATTTGTCTTGATGTCTATGTGTCTCAGTGTCTGTTTGTTTGGATGTCTATGTGTCTCAGTGACTATTTGTCTGGATGTCTGTGTCTCTGTGTCTGTTTGTCTGGATGTCTATGTGTCTCAGTGTCTATTTGTCTGGATGTCTTTGTATCTCAGTGTCTATTTGTTTGGATGTCCATGTGTCTCAGTGTCTATTTTTCTGGATGTCTATGTGTCTCAGTGTCTGTTTGTCTGGATGTCTATGTGTCTCAGTGTCTGTTTGTCTGGATGTCTATGTGTCTCAGTGTCTGTTTGTCTGGATTTCTATATGTCTCAGTGTCTATTTGTCTGGATGTCTATGTGTCTCAGTGTCTGTTTGTCTGGATGTCTATGTGTCTCAGTGACTTTTTGTCTGGATGTCTATGTGTCTCAGTGTCTATTTGTTTGGGTGTATATGTGTCTCAGTGACTTTTTGTCTGGATGTCTATGTGTCTCAGTGTCTGTTTGTCTGGATTTCTATGTGTCTCAGTGTCTATTTGTCTTGATGTCTATGTGTCTCAGTGTCTGTGTGCTTGGATGTCTATGTGTCTCAGTGTCTATTTGTTTGGGTGTATATGTGTCTCAGTGACTTTTTGTCTGGATGTCTATGTGTCTCAGTGTCTGTTTGTCTGGATTTCTATGTGTCTCAGTGTCTATTTGTCTTGATGTCTATGTGTCTCAGTGTCTGTGTGCTTGGATGTCTATGTGTCTCAGTGACTATTTGTCTGGATGTCTGTGTCCCTGTGTCTGTTTGTCTGGATGTCTATGTGTCTCAGTGTCTGTTTGTCTTGATGTCTATGTGTCTCAGTGTCTGTTTGTCTGGATGTCTATGTGTCTCACTGTATATTTGTCTGGATGTCTATGTGTCTCAGTGTATATTTGTCTGGATGTCTATATATCTCAGTGTCTATTTGTTTGGATGTCTATGTGTCTTAGTGTCTATTTGTCTGGATGTCTATGTGCCTCAGTGTCTATTTGTCTGGATGTCTATGTGCCTCAGTGTCGTTTCATCTGCCAGCAGCAGTTTCCTGGTCACTTTCATCTCTAAATAACGCAGCTTTACTGAATGTCTCCAATCCCATCTCCTCAGTGTCTCACTGTCAAACGGTTTCCGTTTTGTTACACGCACAAACAATTCTGTTGATGTTAATTTCTTCTTTTGTTTTAAACTAAGCAGCCCTGTCAACTTCCTTAGGTCCTGTCCTCTCGTTTCTCGTTTTGTCCGGACTTTGTTTAAACCGGACGGGCTGTCCGACTCAAAGCGCGCAGGTTTCTGTTAAGCAGTAAAACGAAGGCGGCGATGACGAGCCGTTCCCCAGGGCGTGGGCCAGATTGGCCCCCTTGCAGACTGGCGCATCGGCCCGGCGGCAGCAGGGAGGCGGGGTGGGCGTGGAAGTCATCATCAGGGATCTGGGATTAAAAAAAACGCACACAAATTGCGAGCCGAAAATGCCGCGCGGGGTGCCCGCAAGCCAGCCGTGTCTAGCGGAGCAAAACGAATTGAAGCGCTGATTAATAATGCTTCCCAGAGGGGATTTGCGGGGCTAATCAGGGACTTGGCGGATGCATAGGTGCTGAAGTGTTTTATTAATTTTGTCTGTGACAGAGTTGGCGTGAGGTGAGAGCTTGTAAATTTTTTATAAACAGTGCCTGTTTGCTGTTGTGTATCTATCTATCTATCTATCTATCTATCTATCTATCTATCTATCTATCTATCTATCTATCTATCTATCTATCTATCTATCTATCTATCTATCTATCTATCTATCTATCTATCTATCTATCTATCTATCTATCTATCTATCTATCTATCTATCTATCTATCTATCTATCTATCTATCTATCTATCTATCTATCTATCTATCTATCTATCTATCTATCTATCTATCTATCTATCTATCTATCTATCTATCTATCTATCTATCTATCTATCTATCTATCTATCTATCTATCTATCTATCTATCTATCTATCTATCTATCTATCTATCTATCTATCTATCTATCTATCTATCTATCTATCTATCTATCTATCTATCTATCTATCTATCTATCTATCTATCTATCTATCTATCTATCTATCTATCTATCTATCTATCTATCTATCTATCTATCTATCTATCTATCTATCTATCTATCTATCTATCTATCTATCTATCTATCTATCTATCTATCTATCTATCTATCTATCTATCTATCTATCTATCTATCTATCTATCTATCTATCTATCTATCTATCTATCTATCTATCTATCTATCTATCTATCTATCTATCTATCTATCTATCTATCTATCTATCTATCTATCTATCTATCTATCTATCTATCTATCTATCTATCTATCTATCTATCTATCTATCTATCTATCTATCTATCTATCTATCTATCTATCTATCTATCTATCTATCTATCTATCTATCTATCTATCTATCTATCTATCTATCTATCTATCTATCTATCTATCTATCTATCTATCTATCTATCTATCTATCTATCTATCTATCTATCTATCTATCTATCTATCTATCTATCTATCTATCTATCTATCTATCTATCTATCTATCTATCTATCTATCTATCTATCTATCTATCTATCTATCTATCTATCTATCTATCTATCTATCTATCTATCTATCTATCTATCTATCTATCTATCTATCTATCTATCTATCTATCTATCTATCTATCTATCTATCTATCTATCTATCTATCTATCTATCTATCTATCTATCTATCTATCTATCTATCTATCTATCTATCTATCTATCTATCTATCTATCTATCTATCTATCTATCTATCTATCTATCTATCTATCTATCTATCTATCTATCTATCTATCTATCTATCTATCTATCTATCTATCTATCTATCTATCTATCTATCTATCTATCTATCTATCTATCTATCTATCTATCTATCTATCTATCTATCTATCTATCTATCTATCTATCTATCTATCTATCTATCTATCTATCTATCTATCTATCTATCTATCTATCTATCTATCTATCTATCTATCTATCTATCTATCTATCTATCTATCTATCTATCTATCTATCTATCTATCTATCTATCTATCTATCTATCTATCTATCTATCTATCTATCTATCTATCTATCTATCTATCTATCTATCTATCTATCTATCTATCTATCTATCTATCTATCTATCTATCTATCTATCTATCTATCTATCTATCTATCTATCTATCTATCTATCTATCTATCTATCTATCTATCTATCTATCTATCTATCTATCTATCTATCTATCTATCTATCTATCTATCTATCTATCTATCTATCTATCTATCTATCTATCTATCTATCTATCTATCTATCTATCTATCTATCTATCTATCTATCTATCTATCTATCTATCTATCTATCTATCTATCTATCTATCTATCTATCTATCTATCTATCTATCTATCTATCTATCTATCTATCTATCTATCTATCTATCTATCTATCTATCTATCTATCTATCTATCTATCTATCTATCTATCTATCTATCTATCTATCTATCTATCTATCTATCTATCTATCTATCTATCTATCTATCTATCTATCTATCTATCTATCTATCTATCTATCTATCTATCTATCTATCTATCTATCTATCTATCTATCTATCTATCTATCTATCTATCTATCTATCTATCTATCTATCTATCTATCTATCTATCTATCTATCTATCTATCTATCTATCTATCTATCTATCTATCTATCTATCTATCTATCTATCTATCTATCTATCTATCTATCTATCTATCTATCTATCTATCTATCTATCTATCTATCTATCTATCTATCTATCTATCTATCTATCTATCTATCTATCTATCTATCTATCTATCTATCTATCTATCTATCTATCTATCTATCTATCTATCTATCTATCTATCTATCTATCTATCTATCTATCTATCTATCTATCTATCTATCTATCTATCTATCTATCTATCTATCTATCTATCTATCTATCTATCTATCTATCTATCTATCTATCTATCTATCTATCTATCTATCTATCTATCTATCTATCTATCTATCTATCTATCTATCTATCTATCTATCTATCTATCTATCTATCTATCTATCTATCTATCTATCTATCTATCTATCTATCTATCTATCTATCTATCTATCTATCTATCTATCTATCTATCTATCTATCTATCTATCTATCTATCTATCTATCTATCTATCTATCTATCTATCTATCTATCTATCTATCTATCTATCTATCTATCTATCTATCTATCTATCTATCTATCTATCTATCTATCTATCTATCTATCTATCTATCTATCTATCTATCTATCTATCTATCTATCTATCTATCTATCTATCTATCTATCTATCTATCTATCTATCTATCTATCTATCTATCTATCTATCTATCTATCTATCTATCTATCTATCTATCTATCTATCTATCTATCTATCTATCTATCTATCTATCTATCTATCTATCTATCTATCTATCTATCTATCTATCTATCTATCTATCTATCTATCTATCTATCTATCTATCTATCTATCTATCTATCTATCTATCTATCTATCTATCTATCTATCTATCTATCTATCTATCTATCTATCTATCTATCTATCTATCTATCTATCTATCTATCTATCTATCTATCTATCTATCTATCTATCTATCTATCTATCTATCTATCTATCTATCTATCTATCTATCTATCTATCTATCTATCTATCTATCTATCTATCTATCTATCTATCTATCTATCTATCTATCTATCTATCTATCTATCTATCTATCTATCTATCTATCTATCTATCTATCTATCTATCTATCTATCTATCTATCTATCTATCTATCTATCTATCTATCTATCTATCTATCTATCTATCTATCTATCTATCTATCTATCTATCTATCTATCTATCTATCTATCTATCTATCTATCTATCTATCTATCTATCTATCTATCTATCTATCTATCTATCTATCTATCTATCTATCTATCTATCTATCTATCTATCTATCTATCTATCTATCTATCTATCTATCTATCTATCTATCTATCTATCTATCTATCTATCTATCTATCTATCTATCTATCTATCTATCTATCTATCTATCTATCTATCTATCTATCTATCTATCTATCTATCTATCTATCTATCTATCTATCTATCTATCTATCTATCTATCTATCTATCTATCTATCTATCTATCTATCTATCTATCTATCTATCTATCTATCTATCTATCTATCTATCTATCTATCTATCTATCTATCTATCTATCTATCTATCTATCTATCTATCTATCTATCTATCTATCTATCTATCTATCTATCTATCTATCTATCTATCTATCTATCTATCTATCTATCTATCTATCTATCTATCTATCTATCTATCTATCTATCTATCTATCTATCTATCTATCTATCTATCTATCTATCTATCTATCTATCTATCTATCTATCTATCTATCTATCTATCTATCTATCTATCTATCTATCTATCTATCTATCTATCTATCTATCTATCTATCTATCTATCTATCTATCTATCTATCTATCTATCTATCTATCTATCTATCTATCTATCTATCTATCTATCTATCTATCTATCTATCTATCTATCTATCTATCTATCTATCTATCTATCTATCTATCTATCTATCTATCTATCTATCTATCTATCTATCTATCTATCTATCTATCTATCTATCTATCTATCTATCTATCTATCTATCTATCTATCTATCTATCTATCTATCTATCTATCTATCTATCTATCTATCTATCTATCTATCTATCTATCTATCTATCTATCTATCTATCTATCTATCTATCTATCTATCTATCTATCTATCTATCTATCTATCTATCTATCTATCTATCTATCTATCTATCTATCTATCTATCTATCTATCTATCTATCTATCTATCTATCTATCTATCTATCTATCTATCTATCTATCTATCTATCTATCTATCTATCTATCTATCTATCTATCTATCTATCTATCTATCTATCTATCTATCTATCTATCTATCTATCTATCTATCTATCTATCTATCTATCTATCTATCTATCTATCTATCTATCTATCTATCTATCTATCTATCTATCTATCTATCTATCTATCTATCTATCTATCTATCTATCTATCTATCTATCTATCTATCTATCTATCTATCTATCTATCTATCTATCTATCTATCTATCTATCTATCTATCTATCTATCTATCTATCTATCTATCTATCTATCTATCTATCTATCTATCTATCTATCTATCTATCTATCTATCTATCTATCTATCTATCTATCTATCTATCTATCTATCTATCTATCTATCTATCTATCTATCTATCTATCTATCTATCTATCTATCTATCTATCTATCTATCTATCTATCTATCTATCTATCTATCTATCTATCTATCTATCTATCTATCTATCTATCTATCTATCTATCTATCTATCTATCTATCTATCTATCTATCTATCTATCTATCTATCTATCTATCTATCTATCTATCTATCTATCTATCTATCTATCTATCTATCTATCTATCTATCTATCTATCTATCTATCTATCTATCTATCTATCTATCTATCTATCTATCTATCTATCTATCTGGATGTCAGTTGGCATTGCAAAATCTGCAGCAGAGAAAGCTCCGCAATTCCAGAAGCTGGCTTTCTACCTAATTAGTCAGGTTATTCATTCCCATTTCTCTTTCTTCCAGTTTTCCGCAAAGAAATGGCCAAGCAACATGTGTTGCTCGGGCCCGAATCCGCTGCAATCTCTGCCCGTGCCCTGGGATGGCTGCAGTATCGCTGCGGAGCTGCACGGGCCGCGCTGGCCGCCGACAAAGCGGTCAGTTGTTCTTGTTAGCCATTCTTAATATTTTGCAAACCCCACAGCCTAAAAGTACAACTGTGCCCGAATTCGGGGCGGCTGCCTCGATCTTAGCGAACGAAGCTTGACCAATTAGATTTATTGTGCATTCGACTGCGGCTTCCTAATCGATGAAAAGTTGCGATAAGCTCGAATGTTACTGGAAAAATGTTTTTATTGATACTGAAAGGTGAATTATAAGCTTGAATCTTTTTTGTGTTATGCATCAATTTGTTACGCATATATTCTCAACTGACTACTAATATCGGTTATACAAAAATTTGTTTACTAAGTATCAGTGTCACAAAAATTCTTGAAAATCTAAGTTGAAGAAAACTAAACGAAGTTAACTCTTTGTGAGAGAATCAGAGGTGGGAGACGAAAGGGAAGAGGGAATCCTTATGGGATGAGTGAGGGGAGTGGGAATCCCTATGGGATGAGTGAGGGGAGAGGGAATCCCAATGGGATGAATGATGGGAGAGGGAATCCCTATGAGATGAGTGAGGGGAGAGGGAATCCCTATGGGATGAGTGAGGGGAGAGGGAATCCCTATGGGATGAGTAAGGGGAGAGGGAATCCCTATGGGATCAGAGAGGGGAGAGGGAATCCCAATGGGATCAGAGATGGGACAGGAAACCCCAATGGGATCAGAGATGGGACAGGAAACCCCAATGGGATCAGGGAGGGCAGATGGAAGAAAAAATCCGATTATAGTCAAGCGAGACTTTACTAAACAATTTCCTAATGTTTCGCTTCCTCCCTACTTGAGCACACAAGCACACTAAGTTCGAGGTACCCTACTCCCAAAACTCTCTTCTAATGGTTTTTGTTGTAAGCTACTGGTTTTTGGGATCGATAGAAGCTAGTGGAAATAGAAAGCCGGAGTCACGTGACCATTCTGTAGACACATAAGTATCTCTACTTCAAATAAAGCGACTTTGCGTCTATTTACAACCGAAGTACATGTATTTGTATGGAGGCTTTTTAACACGAATATTCTTTATGGCTCACAAGCATTAAGATGAATATCAATTGCATTGACTGTTACCGGAACCATAAACGATAACCGTAGACTATGGAACCATAGACTATTACCATAGACTATAGAGTCATAGACTATTACCATAGACTATAGAACCATAGATTATTACCATGGACTATTGAAGCTTAGACACCATATACTATAGAGTCATAGACTATTACCATAGACTATGGATCCATAGAAAATAATATCAGGGCCAGCAAAAAAAGCTAACGACGATGATTTTTTTAAAGATTGACCGGTCATAGTCTGAATGCCGTTGCCATGAAGTTTTTTAACCATAGACACTTCTATAATGAATTTTAAGTGCTTTCACAATACGATAGCGACTGCATTGAATTCAAGCACTGGATACAGGAGCTATTGGTCTTGAAAATAGAGAGAAATAAACTTTGCAAAAAAATCATACTTAAATCCATAGCTAAGTGAGAGTGTGTGTGTGAGACTGAGAACGATCTGGGTCTGCTCACGAGACTTTAGAAGTGCCGCACCCCGTCCGCAAGAGGTCTGACTGACATCTTGAAGATATTGCATGCAGGCCTGCCCTAGTCAGCTATTGATTCGAGATCGGCTGATCTCTGACCCGCCGCGACTCTCTACTCCCAGCTCTATCCTTGCTGGCTGTGTCATAAATCCGAATTCTTTTGCTACGAGTGGATCAGAGGGGCAGGAAGAGGAGGGACTGCATGAGTGCCAGTTCAAACATGTCCGCGTCAGTATAGAACAGAATGACTGCCGCTCTAGGCTGTGAGGATGGGATATAAAGACGAGAGATTAGTGATGAAGCCGGAGGAGGGAATATAAGATGAGAGACTAGAGGGAGAGAGGCAAGGGAGGGATGGAGATGAAAAGGGAGGAAGAAGAGAGGGAGCGAGGTAGAGAGGGAGATAGGGAGACGTAAAGAGGGAGAGAGGTAGGGAGGGAGATAGGGAGACGTAAAGAGGGAGAGAGGTAGAGAGGGAGATAGGGAGACGTAAAGAGGGAGAGAGGTAGAGAGGGAGATAGGGAGACGTAAAGAGGGAGAGAGGTAGAGAGGGAGATAGGGAGACGTAAAGAGGG
Source organism: Macrostomum lignano (assembly GCA_002269645.1). NCBI lineage: Eukaryota > Metazoa > Platyhelminthes > Macrostomidae > Macrostomum > Macrostomum lignano. Next base: position 81,785 of record NIVC01003145.1, read on the forward strand.
AGAGAGGTAGAGAGGGAGATAGGGAGACGTAAAGAGGGAGAGAGGTAGGGAGGGAGATAGGGAGACGTAAAGAGGGAGAGAGGTAGGGAGGGAGATAGGGAGACGTAAAGAGGGAGAGAGGTAGGGAGGGATATAGGGAGACGTAAAGAGGGAGAGAGGTAGAGAGGGAGATATGAAGACGTAAAGAGGGAGAGAGGTAGAGAGGGAGATATGAAGACGTAAAGAGGGAGAGAGGTAGAGAGGGTGAGGGAGAGAGAGAGAGAGGGAGAGAGGGTGAGGGAGAGAGAGAGAGAGGGAGAGAGGGAGAGAGGAGAGAGGGAGAGAGGGAGAGAGGGAGAGAGGGAGAGAGGGAGAGAGAGAGGGAGAGAGGGAGAGAGGGAGAGAGGGAGAGAGGGAGAGAGGGAGAGAGGGAGAGAGGGAGAGAGGGAGAGAGGGAGAGAGGGAGAGAGGGAGAGAGGGAGAGAGGGAGAGAGGGAGAGAGGGAGAGAGGGAGAGAGGGAGAGAGAGGAGAGAGTGAGAGAGGGAGAGAGGGAGAGAGGGAGAGAGGGAGAGAGGGAGAGAGGGAGAGAGGGAGAGAGGGAGAGAGGGAGAGAGGGAGAGAGGGAGAGAGGGAGAGAGGGAGAGAGGGAGAGAGGGAGAGAGTGAGAGAGTGAGAGAGGGAGAGAGGGAGAGAGGGAGAGAGGGAGAGAGGGAGAGAGGGAGAGAGGGAGAGAGGGAGAGAGGGAGAGAGGGAGAGAGGGAGAGAGGGAGAGAGGGAGAGAGGGAGAGAGGGAGAGAGGGAGACAGTGGCAGTTCAAACCTGTGCTTGAACATTTAAAATGAGACGTCATTGAAAGCGAGAGAAAAAAGAAACGAGGGAGTCGGCCAGCTAAAAAAACAATTCAGCCCAGTTTTCGCACCCATGGAACTGACAGATCAAATTTCCATAAAGGAGCGCTGCGGCTTGGTTCAGGGTAACGTATACTCGTATATATTTATTTAGCTATAAGAGAAAAATCTGAGGAACAAAGCTTTTTATACTTGAGCAATCCAGGCTGCTCTCTGCTTTCAGTTGCAGACTTTACTAACAAGATGCGAACGAATTCCCTCTCTCTCTCCCTGTCCATTCCGCTCCATCGCTCTCTCAGGGAAAAAATTCAAGGCAAAGAAACTTGATAGGATTTGACAGCTCGGGTTCTCCGTAGTGCCTAATAACATGCAGGCACTGCGGAGACGCACCATCATTCCGCTTCAGTTCCGCATTTCACTTCTTGGAGAAGCTGTATCGAGCTTACTTCTGCTGTTCTTTGAGTAGATTGAACTTCAGTTTGCTTTCTTACTTTCCTTCTTTTATCTTCTGCGTCTTCTGCGTCTTCTGCATCTTCTGCATCTTCTGCATCTTCTGCATCATCTGCATCTTCTGCATCTTCTGCATCTTCTGCATCTTCTGCATCATCTGCATCTTCTGCATCTTCTGCATCTTCTGCATCTTCTGCATCTTCTGCGTCTTCTGCATCTTCTGTATCTTCTGCATCTTCTGCATCTTCTGCATCTTCTGCATCTTCTGCATCTTCTGCATCTTCTGCATCTTCTGCATCTTCTGCATCTTCTGCATCTTCTGCATCTTCTGCATCTTCTGCATCTTCTGCGTCTTCTGCATCTTCTGTATCTTCTGCATCATTTGCATCTTCTGCATCTTCTGCATCTTCTGCATCTTCTGCATCGTCTGTATCTTCTGCATCTTCTGCATCTTCTGTATCTTCTGCATCTTCTGCATCTTCTGCATCTTCTGCATCTTCTGCATCGTCTGTATCTTCTGCATCTTCTGCATCTTCTGCATCTTCTGCATCTTCTGCATCTTCTGCATCTTCTGCATCTTCTGCATCTTCTGCATCTTCTGCATCTTCTGCATCTTCTGCATCTTCTGTATCTTCTGCATCTTCTGCATCTTCTGTATCTTCTGCATCTTCTGCATCTTCTGCATCTTCTGCATCTTCTGCATCTTCTGCATCTTCTGCATCTTCTGCATCTTCTGCATCTTCTGCATCTTCTGCATCATCCCTTCGCTATTCTCAGTGGCTTGAGAGCTGCTGAGGCTGCCGAATTCGAGGGAATAACTCTTTACATCCACTCTCTCACTCTCTCATCCACTCTCTCACTCTGTCTCATCCGTGTTTACAGTAATGTGTCTACAGTAATGTGTCTACAGTTTTCACAGGGAGAGAAAGAGGGAGAGATAGAGAAAGAAAGGAAGAAAGAGAGAGGGAGATAGAGAGAGGGAGATAGAGGGAGGGAGAGATAGAGAGAGGGAGATAGAGAGAGGGTGAGATAGAGAGGGGGAGATAGAGAGAGGGTGAGATAGAGAGGGGAGATAGAGGGAGGGAGAGATAGAGAGAGGGAGATAGAGAGAGGGAGATAGAGGGAGGGAGAGATAGAGAGAGGGAGATAGAGAGAGGGTGAGATAGAGAGGGGGAGATAGAGAGGGGAGATAGAGGGAGGGAGAGATAGAGAGAGGGAGATAGAGAGAGGGAGATAGAGGGAGGGAGAGATAGAGAGAGGGAGATAGAGAGAGGGTGAGATAGAGAGAGGGAGATAGAGAGGGGAGATAGAGGGAGGGAGAGATAGAGAGAGGGAGATAGAGAGAGGGAGATAGAGGGAGGGAGAGATAGAGAGAGGGAGATAGAGAGAGGGTGAGATAGAGAGGGGGAGATAGAGAGAGGGTGAGATAGAGAGGGGAGATAGAGGGAGGGAGAGATAGAGAGAGGGAGATAGAGGGAGGGAGAGATAGAGAGGGGGAGATAGAGAGAGGGTGAGATAGAGAGGGGGAGATAGAGAGAGGGTGAGATAGAGAGGGGGAGATAAAGACGAGGAAAGAAAGGGGAGATAGGGAGGGGAGATAGAGAGGGGAGAAGAGAGTGGGAGACAGAGATGGACAGATAAAGAGGGGAAATAGGTAGGGGAGACAGAGAGGGGAGACATGGAAGGGGATAGAGAGAGAGGAGGATAGAGAGGGGAAAAAGGGGGGGGGGAGAAAGAGAGGGGAGACAGAGATGGGGAGGTAGAGAGTGGGAGGCAGAGAGGAATGTAGCTTGAAAGTAAGCATGACAATAAAACAGCGGGAGAAATAAGGGCTGAAGCTGCTTAGAAAAATAACAAATAAAGGCTGGAGTAAAAACAGGGAACAATATTCCTCAGCCGAAGACTACAGCGGACATCGGCTTCTCAGGAGGAAGCCTTTACAAAACAAGTAAAGCAGCCTGCATGTCTCAGCTGTTTCTGTCGCCTGCCCCTCTGATCTGCAATGATGATGTGGCTTTTTGCGATTTCCTTCCAAATCAGCTAGCAGCAAAATCTTTTAGCTAGAGAAATATAATGCTTTTTTATCTTTAAGTCGCGCCTTTCAATGCTACATCTTTACGACCTTTCTGGGACAGTGGGAGATGAAGATGGAGGGCAAACAGAGGATGCTGTGTTTTCTCGGTTTTGACCGAGATTGGCCTGTCTTTAGGCCTAGAAATAGATGCCCATGTCTTGTGTCTCCAGCTGAAGCAGAAGAACCCACGCTTGATTTTCTTAGAAATGAGCTGGGAGGCTGGTAAGGAACATCATATTTATCGTGTTACTAGTATATTAATACCAATTTTTTAGGGCGTAAATTGGAAATCAGAGGGCGTCTAAAGCACTAGGGGCGCCAGCACCAGGGGCTTTAGCACCAGGGGCTTTAGCACCAGGAGCTTTAGCACCAGGGGTGCCAGCACCAGGAGCTTTAGCACCAGGAGCTTTAGCACCAGGAGCTTTAGCACCAGGAGCTTTAGCACCAGGAGCTTTAGCACCAGGAGCTTTAGCACCAGGGGCGCCAGCACCAGGGGCGCCAGCACCAGGGGCGCCAGCACCAGGGGCGCCAGCACCAGGGGCGCCAGCACCAGGGGCGCCAGCACCAGGGGCGCCAGCACCAGGGGCGCCAGCACCAGGGGCGCCAGCACCAGGGGCACCAGCACCAGGGGCGCCAGCACCAGGGGCGCCAGCACCAGGGGCGCCAGCAACACAAATCTAAATATACTATATCTCTAAGGTTTTTATGCTTGTCCATAACGCGCTAGAGCTTATACTTATACTAATAAGCACACCAAAAGCATCAAATGATGCCTTTACCATTAATTAACTACGGATTGGAGGAATCAAGGAGTGCTTGATTCCCATTCTTATTTGATCCAACATGTGTGGCTAAAGTAGACAAGGGTGAAGCTGGTTGTGTGGAGTTAGACTTGAACCATAGACAAAATATGCGCGAGCTAGTCCGAACATTGTTGCACGATGGAAAGAAGATTATGCTTGTAGTCTATGGCTGTTCTGCTAAATATAGAAACATTGCGCATTACATTCTTGCATGATTGACATTCCTGCACGGAGTGCACATGTAAATTCAAGGTGTTTTTACCATAGACGCTTGCATTTCTGCACGCATATGGCGACTTCCAAAGCATTCTTGCACGCTGGATCAAATAGGACAGGTCAAATAAGACAGGTCAAATAGGACAGGTAATTACCATGAAATTGACCCTTTCACGCCTTCACTATGGCTTTCATTAATACGGAGTCTTTATTCAGCGCAGTTGAAATTTACCGCAATGCAATCTGCAACTAACATTATCCAGACTTAGTGCAGTGTTTCTGCACTAGATAAAGTAAAGAAATTTTCCTTTATAAAAGCCATGCACACTGGAACTACCAAGCAAACTGAAAACTTTATGACAGTTTCAAGGTTACTTTACAGGCTGTGTATGCCAGCAGACTGCATACGCGTCCCTCAGAGGTTTAGTTGGTCAGAAAAGTTTCCCAAAACGATGTTATATGTATATCAACCGATATTATAGCAGGTCAGCTGGATTTTATTAGTCTCTTCCGCAAGCAGAAATTTCCTAAACTATCGCGCGTACAAGAAAAAGTTTGCAAGGCACCTGGAAATTTGATGAAGTTGGCTGATGCATTTTACTAGCCGACTGAATCTAAGCATTGTAAATCTTAGAGGGGGTTGCAGACTCTTTCGATATTTCATAGAGAACCCGTAAGCAAGCCAGACAGTTTAAACATCTGAACCGCAGCCTAAATAACAGTTGAATTCTCCCTTAAACTATTTTTATTAAACTTTATAGACTTAGACTTGCAAACGAATGGTAGCCTATGAAGAACACTTAAAAACTTGGAGAGTAGATGAGAGAAAAGAGAGATGAGAGGATAGGTGACACGACAGATAAAATGAGACAATATGATAGGAGAGAGGAGAGAGGAGAGAGTAGACAGGAGAAACAGTGAAGAGAGGAGAGAGGAGAGAGGAGAGAGGAGAGAAGAGAGAGGAGAGAAGAGAGAGGAGAGAGGAGAGAAGAGAGCAGAGTGGACAGGAGAGAGGAGAGAGGAGACAGGAGAGAGGAGAGAGGAGAGAGGAGAGAGGAGAGAGGAGAGAGGAGAGAGGAGAGAGAGGAGAGGAGAGAGGAGAGAGGAGAGAGGAGAGAGGAGAGAGGAGAGAGGAGAGAGAGGAGAGGAGAGAGGAGAGAGGAGACAGGAGAGAGGAGAGAGGAGAGATGAGATAGGAGAGATGAGAGAGGAGAGATGAGAGAGGAGAGAAGAGTGGAGAGAGGAGAGATGAGATAGGAGAGATGAGAGAGCAGAGAAGAGTGGAGAGAGGAGAGAAGAGTGGAGAGAGGAGAGAAGAGTGGAGAGAGGAGAGAAAAGAGGAAAGAGTAGAGAGAAGAAAGAGCTGAGAGCTGAGAAGAGACACAAGCTCGAGTCGGATTGCTTTTTTGAAGCTTCATATTGCCGGATAGAGAGGCTTCGCAGACCCCAGCTAAAATTTATACAAATCTGAAAATAAAAAAGTGAAGTGAATAATGTGGATTTTCTGTGGATTATTTCCTCAAAAGATGCTTCAAAAATAACGTCGACGAAATCATAACTTTTGGGAAGGGGCAGGGGGTGGAAAGCTTAGGGAGCGGATTAAAACGAGTGGGTCAGTTTGGCTGACAAAATGGGGATTTAGTAGGAAAAGAGTGGGGAACAAACAAAGGAGATCTGGGAGGGGGAAGGGGCAGGGAGAGATGCGGAGTGGGGTGGAGGGGATTGGCAAACAAAAATGCCAGCTGATCCCCAGATTTTGGTGAAAGCTGAGGTATAGCTAGAGAGACTTACAGGGGAAGCTCATTTGAGCTCACTCCGCACTCCGCGTTTGCTCACCGCGCTGTCCCCACTCTCTCCTCCGCTCTCTCTCCCTCCCCACGCATTTTTCCCAAAGCTCAATTCTGGCCATCGCGTGGCCGGCGGACCCCTTACTCACTTTTTTTTGGCTGAAATTGCATACAATCTATAGGAGTTGAATGCTTTCCTCTGTATGAATATGGAAATGTGTAGCTATAGAGGGGACTTACGGGTCACCCAGCGGAGTAGCTAGGGGGAGCAAGGTCTGGCAAGCATTTTGGCGCCCCACTTCACAGCTGGTTTGGCGCCTCCTTCACAGCTGGTTTGGCGCCCCCTTCACAGCTGGTTTGGTGCCCCCCTTCACAGCTGGTTTGGTGCCCCCCTTCACAGCTGGTTTGGCGCCCCCTTCACAGCTGGTTTGGTGCCCCCCTTCACAGCTGGTTTGGCGCCCCCTTCACAGCTGGTTTAACGCCCCCCCCTTCACAGCTGGTTTGGCGCCCTCCCTTCACAGCTGGTTTGGCGCCCCACTTCACAGCTGGTTTGGGACCCCCGTTCACAGCTGGTTTGGCGCTCCCTTCACAGCTGGTTTGGCGCCCCCTTCTGCCATTTTTAGCAGTTCCCAAACAACTATACTTTGGCGGTAACATTGCTGGCGCCCCCAAGATAGCGTCTCCCCCACGATGGCGCCCCTCTACGATGGAGCCCTTAGAATGGCGTTCATTTTTAAGAGCTTTATAGCAAGTGTTGCTCAGTTAAGTTTGAGGGCTGCTGGAAAAGGTTAGAAGTGGTGCGACAAATTTTTTTTATTTTCTGAGCATTCTACAGGAGGAAAGAGGTAAAACTATTAGATAAATCTATCACAACTTAAGTAGGAGGCTATACTCTCTCAAACGGTCGTGAAATCACGACTGAAAGGTTTGGGGGTTCGATTCTCGACCCAAACGGAAATATCTGTGTCCTATATCTCTGCATTGCTTCAGTTCACCCAGCTGTAAAATGGGTGCCAGCATTATCTGGGGTAATTGAGGCTGTGTGGCGACTCCCCAGTCCTTGCACTGAACAGCCGTACGCAGCCTTCAGATGCACCGCAAACCGAAAAAATTCAACTTCGTTTTAACAAAAATATTTCTTCTAAAAGACAACACGATTTGGGAAAAGTATTATCATCAAGGTTAATTATAAACGTTCTAAAATGTACTTTAGGCTGAAGGTACATACACACACAGGTTTTTTTACTAGGCCTCTACATATTGGCTTAACCAAATCCTAATACTGATATGTATGGTAAAACTGTCATCCTGTTTTCATTTTCAGATACAGGAGATAGAACTGGGAGCGTACAAGAAAGGATTCACACGTAAGTACGAGGGTCACTCAGAAAGTCTTTAGCCTGAGTAGGATCCACGAGACGTTCAATGCGTTCAACGGTTGGTTATTGGTGAATCTACAAAGCGCGGCTGTACAGCGTATTGAAAAAAAACATTCACAGCAGGGGTCCGCAAACTTTTGTTACCTAAAGAGCCAGAAAAGAAAGGAATAGAATTGGAATAAAGGAGAATGAAAAGAAGTGGTTTAGCCAGAGAGATGAGATGAGAGAAGATGAGAGAGGTGAGGAGAGAGGACAGTGGAGAGAGGAGAGGGAAGAGAGGAGAGAAAGGACAAGAGACAAGAGACAAGAGACAAGAGACAAGAGACAAGAGACAAGAGACAAGAGACAAGAGACAAGAGACAAGAGACAAGAGACAAGAGACAAGAGACAAGAGACAAGAGACAAGAGACAAGAGACAAGAGACAAGAGACAAGAGACAAGAGACAAGAGACAAGAGAGAAAAGAAAAAAGAGCAGAGAGAAGAGAGGAGAGAGTAGACAGGTGAGAAGAGAGAGGAGAGAGGAGAGAAGAGGAGAGAGAAGAGAGGATAGTGAAGAGAGAAGAGAGGAGAGATAAGAGAAGAGAAGAGAGAAAAAGAGAGGGGAGAGGAGAGGAGAGAGGAGAGAAAAGAAAGTGAGAGGAGAAAGGAAAGAAAAGAGAAAAGAGACGAGAGAGAGGAGAGAGGAGAGAAAAAAGAAAAGAGAGGAGAGAAGAAGAGGAGAGAGTAGAGTGGAGAGAGTAGAGAGTAGAGAGAGGGCAGAGAGCAGAAGTCTGAGAAAACCCTAAGCATGCCTTATTGCGAAGGAGCCGAGGGCTGAATAGAGAGAGTTTGCCGACCCCTAAGTTACTAGGGAATTATTTAGATAATGGCGGTGCATCGCATGTCTTCGACTGCTTATATTTCTAAGAAAAACAAAGACAGAGAAATGATCTGAAACAATAAAAAGCTAGGATAGACGGGAGACTATTGCTGAATTTAAGCCGGAAAATTTCACGAGGTTCGGATGGGAATAAAACTAGGCGGTTTGCAAATTTATGAAATGGGATTTTTAAGCTCGTGTTGTGTTGTTGCGGTGCGAAAGTCTACGCTGTGTTGGGTTTTGGCAATTGGATTTTATAAATATACACTTAAAGGAATGCACAGTTTAGCAATCTCTGCATTTATACCTGATCTGCAGTGTCTAACAGCACTGAAAACATTGGAATTAAAAATTAAAACAAATACTTGCAAAGTACACCAATTTTTAAAAGAAAAATCTATTTCCATTTACTTAAAATCGGTTGGCCAAGAAGTCAAAGTCATGCAGCAACTTACTGTCTTTTCTTCGTCAGCGTTAGTTTGACAAAAAAACCAATCTCTATAGGTATGGGGCAAGTAGTGAACTGGCAGGGAGAAGTCAGCTGATAGAGGTAGGGAAGCAGAGTTAGGGCTGAGGGGCCGGGAAAAAGAGCGAGCATAAATGCTGCCTTTTAGACCGAGTTTGACTTTACCTCGCGTCCCATAGGTCTGCGAGAGTAGGATGTAGGGGCTGGGGGGGGGTTTCCAGTGTGCCCGCCTCCCATGCATGCGGATCCCCTGCTCACCCCCGTGTGCTGGGCAATTGCTGGCCAATCGGGATTCGGTTGAGAGCAGAAAGAGCAATAATCTTTTTCCCGTTTTTATTATCGCCCTGCCGCGCAGCTGTGTGGGTTGGGATTGCCTTCCATTCCCTCTCTCTTCTCCCCCTCTCTCTGGTTCTCCCTCTCTACTTCTCCCCCTCTCTCTGGTTCTCCCTCTCTACTTCTCCCCCTCTCTCTGGTTCTCCCTCTCTACTTCTCCCCTCTCTCTGGTTCTCCCTCTCTACTTCTCCCCTCTCTCTGGTTATCCCTCTCTCTTCTCCCCCTCTCTCTGGTTCTCCCTCTCTCTGGTTCTCCCTCTCTACTTCTCCCCCTCTCTCTGGTTCTCCCTCTCTACTTCTCCCCCTCTCTCTGGTTATCCCTCTCTCTTCTCCCCCTCTCTCTGGTTCTCCCTCTCTCTGGTTCTCCCTCTCTACTTCTCCCCCTCTCTCTGGTTCTCCCTCTCTACTTCTCCCCCTCTCTCTGTTTCTCCCTCTCTACTTCTCCCCCTCTCTCTGTTTCTCCCTCTCTACTTCTCCCCCTCTCTCTGGTTCTCCCTCTCTACTTCTCCCCCTCTCTCTGGTTCTCCCTCTCTACTTCTCCCCCTCTCTCTGTTTCTCCCTCTCTACTTCTCCCCTCTCTCTGTTTCTCCCTCTCTACTTCTCCCCCTCTCTCTGGTTCTCCCTCTCTACTTCTCCCCTCTCTCTGGTTCTCCCTCTCTACTTCTCCCCCTCTCTCTGGTTCTCCCTCTCTACTTCTCCCCTCTCTCTGGTTCTCCCTCTCTACTTCTCCCCCTATCTCTGGTTCTCCCTCCCTACTTCTCCCCCTCACTCTGGTTCTCCCTCTCTACTTCTCCCCCTCTCGCTGGTTCTCCCTCTCTACTTCTCCCCCTCTCTCTGGTTCTCCCTCTCTCTTCTCCCCCTCTCTCTGGTTCTCCCTCTCTACTTCTCCCCCTCTCTCTGGTTATCCCTCTCTACTTCTCCCCCTCTCTCTGGTTCTCCCTCTCTACTTCTCCACCTCTCGCTGGTTCTCCCTCTCTACTTCTCCACCTCTCGCTGGTTCTCCCTCTCTACTTCTCCACCACTCGCTGGTTCTCCCTCTACTTCTCCCCCTCTCGCTGGTTCTCCATCTCTACTTCTCCACCTCTCTCTGGTTCTCCATCTCTACTTCTCCACCCCTCTCTGGTTCTCCCTCTCTACTTCTCCACCTCTCGCTGGTTCTCCCTCTACTTCTCCCCCTCTCGCTGGTTCTCCCTCTCTACTTTCCCCTCTCTCTCTCTCCCTGGTTCTCCATCTCTACTTCTCCACCCCTCTCTGGTTCTCCCTCTCTACTTCTCCCCCTCTCGCTGGTTCTCCCTCTCTACTTTCCCCCCTCTCTCTCTCCCTGGTTCTCCCTCTCTACTTCTCCACCCCTCTCTGGTTCTCCCTCTCTACTTCTCCACCTCTCTCTGGTTCTCCCTCTCTACTTCTCCACCTCTCGCTGGTTCTCCCTCTACTTCTCACCCTCTCGCTGGTTCTCCCTCTACTTCTCCCCCTCTCGCTGGTTCTCCATCTCTACTTCTCCACCTCTCTCTGGTTCTCCATCTCTACTTCTTCACCTCTCGCTGGTTCTCCATCTCTACTTCTCCACCTCTCGCTGGTTCTCCCTCTACTTCTCCCCCTCTCGCTGGTTCTCCCTCTCTACTTCTCCACCTCTCTCTGGTTCTCCATCTCTACTTCTCCACCTCTCGCTGGTTCTCCATCTCTACTTCTCCACCTCTCGCTGGTTCTCCCTCTACTTCTCCCCTTCTCGCTGGTTCTCCCTCTCTACTTTCCCCCCTCTCTCTCTCCCTGGTTCTCCCTCTCTACTTCTCCACCTCTCTCTGGTTCTCCATCTCTACTTCTCCACCTCTCGCTGGTTCTCCATCTCTACTTCTCCACCTCTCGCTGGTTCTCCCTCTACTTCTCCCCCTCTCGCTGGTTCTCCCTCTCTACTTTCCCCCCTCTCTCTCTCCCTGGTTCTCCCTCTCTACTTCTCTCTTTCCTTTTTTTACTTTTTCTCTTATCTCTCTACCTCTCTCTCTCTCTCTCTCTCTCTCTCTCTCTCTCTCTCTCTCTCTCTCTCTCTCTCTCTCTGTCTCTCTCTCTCTCTCTCTCTCTCTCTGTCTCTCTCTCTCTCTCTCTCTCTCTCTCTCTCTCTCTCTCTCTCTCTCTCTCTCTCTCTCTCTCTCTCTCTCTCTCTTTCCGATTCTCTCTCCCCACAGCCCTCGCAGGTTTTCTGCCTGTACTTATAAATCCCAGTTTAGTTTACTCTGAGCAGATACAAAGTAACAAACGCCAAAACAATACTTAAAACGAGGAATGTGCAGATATAAAAAGTGTGCAAGTTGTACAGATTAATATTATTTTTAAATCCATTTTATGAAAGCCTGAATCCCCGTAGCGGTGCAGAATGTTACAAAACTGCCTCTCTTCTGTGTCTGTTTCTGTTTTATTTCTGCAGGGCAAGATTTCCTCCGCGGCTCGTACTATACCTGTGTGCAGTGCGAAGCTTTTACTGCAGAAGATATGCCTCAATACCTAAAACGCGAATCTACTCTGGAAATCGGGAATTGATTTATTTGGCCTCTGAAAATGGACTCCTTCTCTACCTAAAATAAGAAAAAAAACATCTGGGATCAGTTTATACAGATTTTACCCAAGTTTTACTTGATGCATTTACAAGCCAATAACAGGCCTTTCGTGTGGCTTATAGATTAATTTTTTGCCAACTATTTATTATTGTGTGCACTGCGTCTTTTTAAAGTAAAAAATAAAGTTAACAAAATTGCTGAGTGAGTGGCATCGGGTGTATTTCTAGAGGCTGGGGTAACAGATGTACCGTAGTAAGTCATTCTGCGATGGGCATGTGGGATTAATGGAAACGGTACAGCCACAGGTAGACTGACCTGGTCCCTGAACAGCTCAACATTCCTCGAAAATTCCCCTCAACAGTCACCCCAACATTCCCCCCAACATTCCCCCCAACATTCCCCCCAACATTCCCCCCAACATTCCCCCAACATTCCCCCCAACATTCCCCCAACATTCCCCCCAACATTCCCCCCAACATTCCCCCCAACATTCCCCCAAACATTCCCCCCAACATTCCCCCCAACATTCCCCCAACATTCCCCCAAACATTCCCCCAACATTCCCCCAACATTCCCCCCAACATTCCCCCAACATTCCCCCCAACATTCCCCCAACATTCCCCCAACATTCCCCCCAACATTCCCCCAACATTCCCCCCAACATTTCCCCCAATTCGCACCAACGTTCCCTCAACATTCCCCCCAAAATTGTATCAACAACCCAACAAACAATACAATAAGTCCAACAAACAGTTTAACAAATGATCCAACAAACAATCCAACAAACAATCCAACAAACAATCCAACGATCCAACAAACGATCCAACAAACGATCCAACAAACGATCCAACAAACAATCCTTCAATCTAACAAAGATCCAACAAACGATGCAACAAACGATCCAACAAACAATCCAACAAGCAATCCAACAAACGATCCAACAAACAATCCAACAATCCAACAAACGATCCAACAAACGATCCAACAAACGATCCAACAAACGATCCAACAAACAATCCAACAATCCAACAAACGATCCAACAAACGATCCAACAAACAATTCTAACAATCCAACAAACGATCCAACAAACAATCCAACAATCCAACAAACAATCCAACAAACAATCCAACAAACAATCCAACAATCCAACAAACGATCCAACAAACGATCCAACAAACAATCCAACGATCCAACAAATGATCCAACAAACGATCCAACAAACGATCCAACAAACAATCCTTCAATCTAACAAACGATCCAACAAACGATGCAACAAACGATCCAACAAATGATCCAACAAACAATCCAACAAACAATCCAACAATCCAACAAACGATCCAACAAACGATCCAACAAACAATTCTAACAATCCAACAAACAATCCAACAAACAATCCAACAATCCAACAAACGATCCAACAAACGATCCAACAAACGATCCAACAAACGATCCAACAAACAATCCAACAAACGATCCAACAATCCAACAAACGATCCAACAAATGATCCAACAAACAATCCAACAAACAATCCAACAATCCAACAAACGATCCAACAAACGATCCAACAAACAATTCTAACAATCCAACAAACAATCCAACAAACAATCCAACAATCAAACAAACAATCCAAAAAACAATCCAACAATCCAACAAACGATCTAACAAACGATCCAACAAATAATCCAACAAACGATCCAACAAACGATCCAACAAACAATCCTTCAATCTAACAAACGATCCAACAAACGATGCAACAAACGATCCAACAAACAATCCAACATGCAATCCAACAAACGATCCATAAAACGATCCAACAAACGATCCAACAAACAATCCAACAATCCAACAAACGATCCAACAAACGATCCAACAAACGATCCAACAAACGATCCAACAATCCAACAAACGATCCAACAAATGATCCAACAAACAATCCAACAATCCAACAAACGATCCAACAAACGATCCAACAAACAATTCTAACAATCCAACAAACAATCCAACAAACAATCCAACAATCCAACAAACAATCCAAAAAACAATCCAACAATCCAACAAACGATCTAACAAACGATCCAACAAATAATCCAACAAACGATCCAACAAACGATCCAACAAACGATCCAACAAACGATTCAACAAACAATCCAACGATCCAACAAACGATCCAACAAACGATCCAACAAACGATACAACAAACGATCCAACAAACAATCCAACAATCCAACAAACGATCCAACAAACGATCCAACAAACGATCCAACAAACAATCCAACAAACGATCCAACAAACGATCCAACAAACAATCCAACAATCCAACAAACGATCCAACAAACGATCCAACAAACGATCCAACAAACAATCCAACAACCGATCCAACAAACAATCCAACAACCGATCCAACAAAAAATTCAACAAACTGTAGTGAGCCGCTAGTTTATTGTTAGGCGTCGCCCTTGTCAGCCGCTCCCTTGCCCTCCCTTTGGGTTGCTGTCTGCCGCTGGTCAGCTTCCCGTCCCTTTTTCGGTTGCCTGTTGCCCCCCGTGTCCCTTTCCACCCTGTTGCGTCTCCGTTCTCAGCCCTCAGTCTCTCGACTGTGGGCTGTCTCTGTTTCGCTTCCATCCTGTTTTCCTCTGTCATGTGAGCAAGTCACATGACAGCTTTTGCGTTCTTTGAGTCTTAAAGTGCAGTAAACATGTTTACTGCACTCGTTGGCCCTGTTTACCGGGTGAGTCACATGCTTTCGGACCCCTCCCTTTTCTAAGGAGAGGAGTGACTCATGTTGCTAAAAATAGCAACTGAGTCACAGCCATGTGTACTCTGCCGGGGACCCTCGAGTGACGTCAGTTCTAAAAATAGAACAAGTCACGAGGTCTTCCGCGCGCTTGTACCCTGCCTGAGACTCTCGAGTGACGTCAGTTCTAAAAATAGAACAAGTCACGAGGTCTGGAGCGTGGGAATTTCCCGGCTATAAATAGGAGCCCTCTCCCCCTTGTTTCCGTCAAGGAGTCTTCCTTCTGTTCAACCTCGAGTTCTACGTCCGCGTGTGACTAAGTCCGAGTGTCCGAATCTTTGCGCACATTGATTCTGTTCCTATTGCTCCGACTGAGACCCGACCAAACCAATCCAAGTCTACGAGAGGCTAACTCAGCCCTCCCTGTACCATCCAAGCCCGGCAGGTGCTGCTGACGAGACGCCTTATACGTTGAGCTGCAAATCTGCACGTCGTGCTGTGTTCGTTGACTTCATTATTTCGTTCCGACGGGAAGCTCACCTCACCGAAGGCCGAGACCTGAAGGAACTGGTGGCAGCACTACCTACGCTACTAAAGTTAAGAAGGCTTCTAAGTGAGAGGACGGAGCCCAAGTCACTGCGCTGTACAGCAGGACAACCACAGGTACAACACTGGTGGAAGCGGTGGGATTCAAAGACCTACCAGGCCACCCCGAGAAAACCCAAACTATTTCAAAACGATCCAACAAACAATCCAAAACAATCCAACAAACGATCCAACAAACAATCCAACAAACAATCCAACAAACGATCCAACAAACGATCCAACAAACGATCCAACAAACAATCCAACAATCCAACAAACGATCCAACAAACGATCCAACAAACGATCCAACAAACGATTCAACAAACTGTAGTGAGCCGCTAGTTTATTGTTAGGCGTCGCCCTTGTCAGCCGCTCCCTTGCCCTCCCTTTGGGTTGCTGTCTGCCGCTGGTCAGCTTCCCGTCCCTTTTTCGGTTGCCTGTTGCCCCCCGTGTCCCTTTCCACCCTGTTGCGTCTCCGTTCTCAGCCCTCAGTCTCTCGACTGTGGGCTGTCTCTGTTTCGCTTCCATCCTGTTTTCCTCTGTCATGTGAGCAAGTCACATGACAGCTTTTGCGTTCTTTGAGTCTTAAAGTGCAGTAAACATGTTTACTGCACTCGTTGGCCCTGTTTACCGGGTGAGTCACATGCTTTCGGACCCCTCCCTTTTCTAAGGAGAGGAGTGACTCATGTTGCTAAAAATAGCAACTGAGTCACAGCCATGTGTACTCTGCCGGGGACCCTCGAGTGACGTCAGTTCTAAAAATAGAACAAGTCACGAGGTCTTCCGCGCGCTTGTACCCTGCCTGAGACTCTCGAGTGACGTCAGTTCTAAAAATAGAACAAGTCACGAGGTCTGGAGCGTGGGAATTTCCCGGCTATAAATAGGAGCCCTCTCCCCCTTGTTTCCGTCAAGGAGTCTTCCTTCTGTTCAACCTCGAGTTCTACGTCCGCGTGTGACTAAGTCCCGAGTGTCCGAATCTTTGCGCACATTGATTCTGTTCCTATTGCTCCGACTGAGACCCGACCAAACCAATCCAAGTCTACGAGAGGCTAACTCAGCCCTCCCTGTACCATCCAAGCCCGGCAGGTGCTGCTGACGAGACGCCTTATACGTTGAGCTGCAAATCTGCACGTCGTGCTGTGTTCGTTGACTTCATTATTTCGTTCCGACGGGAAGCTCACCTCACCGAAGGCCGAGACCTGAAGGAACTGGTGGCAGCACTACCTACGCTACTAAAGTTAAGAAGGCTTCTAAGTGAGAGGACGGAGCCCAAGTCACTGCGCTGTACAGCAGGACAACCACAGGTACAACACTGGTGGAAGCGGTGGGATTCAAAGACCTACCAGGCCACCCCGAGAAAACCCAAACTATTTCAAAACGATCCAACAAACAATCCAAAACAATCCAACAAACGATCCAACAAACAATCCAACAAACAATCCAACAAACGATCCAACAAACGATCCAACAAACGATCCAACAAACAATCCAACAATCCAACAAACGATCCAACAAACGATCCAACAAACGATCCAACAAACGATTCAACAAACAATCCAACCATCCAACAAACGATCCAACAAACGATCCAACAAACGATCCAACAAACAATCCTTCAATCTAACAAACGATCCAACAAACAATCTAACAACCGATCCAACAAACAATCCAACAACCGATACAACAAACAATCCAACAAACGATCCAACAAACAATCCAAAACAATCCAACAAACGATCCAACAAACAATCCAACAAACAATCCAACAAACAATCCAACAAACAATCCAACAAACAATCCAACAAACAATCCAACAAACGATCCAACAAACAATCCAACAAACAATCCAACAAACGATCCAACAAACGATCCAACAAACAATCCAACAAACAATCCAACAAACAATTTAAAACAATCCAACAAACAATCCAACAAACGATCCAACAAACAATCCAACAAACGATCCAACAACCGATCCAACAAACGATCCAACAAACAATCCAACAAACAGTCCAACAAACAATCCAACAAACATTCCAACAAACAATCCAAAACAATCCAACAAACGATCCAACAAACAATCCAACAAACAATCCAACAAACGATCCAACAAACGATCCAACAAACGATCCAACAAACAATCCAACAATCCAACAAACGATCCAACAAACGATCCAACAAACGATCCAACAAACAATCCAAAACAATCCAACAAACGATCCAACAAACAATCCAACAAACAATCCAACAAACAATCCAACAAACGATCCAACAAACAATCCAACAAACGATCCAACAAACAATCCAACAAACAATCCAACAAACAATTTAAAACAATCCAACAAACAATCCAACAAACGATCCAACAAACAATCCAACAAACGATCCAACAACCGATCCAACAAACGATCCAACAAACAATCCAACAAACAGTCCAACAAACAATCCAACAAACATTCCAACAAACAATCCAAAACAATCCAACAAACAATCCAACAAACGATCCAACAAACAATCCAACAAACGATCCAACAAACAATCCAACAAACAATCCAACAAACGATCCAACAACCGATCCAACAAACAATCCAACAAACGATCCAACAACCGATCCAACAAACTATCCAACAAACAATCCAACAAACGATCCAAAAAACGATCCAACAAAAATTGCATCACAAGTCACTGAATAATCCCAGTTAAAAGCATTCCTACAACAGCCATTTTGCCAGTCCATGACCTGTAGTGTTGGACAACAAGCAAATCAAGTCAGAGTTCGGTTACGATTCAGATGTCGCTGCTATAGCAGTATACAAGCAGTCACAAAACTAGCAAGGTTAATGGGTTGGCTGGCAAAGTACCGGTTGACCTCCCCAGCCAAGCCATCAGTCCTAAATTACTTTTTATGACTGTCCTCCAAGCCTGCTTGTTCATTTCAGTTTGCACCAAGTATTATGGTATTGGGTAGGTCGGGGACACAGGGTCGCATAGAGGGAGGCAGAAGGGGGGTAGAGACGGGGTAAGAAGTAAAAAAGCAGAGTCTCTGAGATCCGACCTGAGGGACGAAAATATCGATGCTGAAATTTCCTTTCAGCTTGGAAGAAAATGGAACACAAGACGGTATTACCTGATTGCGACCCCAGCTGCAACTGCCTCTAAAACTCAATTATGTCTATGGCTTATGGTTTTGGAGGCTCGGGCCGGTAGCTAAGGGGAAGGCTTAGAGAATTCTATTTTATTGCTACCACAGCAACTTCCCTCTTGCTGTCTTTCATTGAATTCCTTTTAGCATTCTTTAGGTTCCCTTCAGGTCTGGACTGAGTTCCCTTCCCTATCACTGACTGAGTTCCCTTCCCGATCCCTGACTGAGTTCCCTTCCAGGTCTCTGACTGAATTCCCTTCCAGGTCTCTGACGGAGTGCCCTTCCCGATCTCTGGCTGAATTCCCTTCCAGGTCTCTGACGGAGTGCCCTTCCCGATCACTGACTGAGTTCCCTTCCCGATCACTGACTGAGTTCCCTTCCAGGTCTCTGACTGAATTCCCTTCCAGGTCTCTGACGGAGTGCCCTTCCCGATCTCTGACTGAATTCCCTTCCAGGTCTCTGACGGAGTGCCCTTCCCGATCACTGACTGAGTTCCCTTCCAGGTCTCTGACTGAATTCCCTTCCAGGTCTCTGACTGAGTTCCCTTCCAGGTCTCTGACTGAATTCCCTTCCAGGTCTCTGACTGAGTTCCCTTCCAGGTCTCTGACGGAGTGCCCTTCCCGATCACTGACTGAGTTCCCTTCCAGGTCTCTGACTGAATTCCCTTCCAGGTCTCTGACTGAGTTCCCTTCCAGGTCTCTGACGGAGTGCCCTTCCCGATCACTGACTGAGTTCCCTTCCAGGTCTCTGACTGAATTCCCTTCCAGGTCTCTGACTGAGTTCCCTTCCAGATCCCTGACTGAGTTCCCTTCCCGATCCCTGACTGAGTGCCCTTCCCGATTCTCCACTGAGTTCCCTTCCCGATCCCTGACTGCGTTCCCTTCCCGATTCTTGACT
This sequence comes from Macrostomum lignano, assembly GCA_002269645.1. Taxonomy (NCBI): domain Eukaryota; kingdom Metazoa; phylum Platyhelminthes; family Macrostomidae; genus Macrostomum; species Macrostomum lignano. The sequence goes on from NIVC01003145.1 coordinate 100,890, forward strand.
GAGTTCCCTTCCCGATCCCTGGCTGAGTTCCCTTCCCGATCCCTGACTGAGTTCCCTTCCTGATCTCTGACTGAGTTCCCTTCCCGATTCTTGACTGAGTTCCCTTCCCGATCTCTGACTGAGTTCCCTTCCCGATCCCCTACGAATCTTTACGAATCTTGGCAATTTCCAAAAAAATCTGCAACAAGGCCGAGAAAGCACTTCTTTTGCAAGCGTTCAACAGCTGCTGCCTCTCAAAGCAATTGGAACCAATTAAAATGACGCAGGTGCAGAAAAAAAATTAAACAATTTTTATATGACTCTATGAAATGATAAACACAGCAAGAGAAGCGACAAGAGAAAAAGAGGCAAACGAAAGACATTGAATTTGTGGAAATGAATTTTCACATAGTACAGCGCTGCATCTGCATCATGATATCTGCATCATGATATCTGCATCATGATATCTGCATCATGATATCTGCATCATGATATCTGCATCATGATATCTGCATCATGATATCTGCATCATGATATCTGCATCATGATATCTGCATCATGATATCTGCATCATGATATCTGCATCATGATATCTGCATCATGATATCTGCATCATGATATCTGCATCATGATATCTGCATCATGATATCTGCATCATGATATCTGCATCATGATATCTTCATCATGATATCTGCATCATGATATCTGCATCATGATATCTGCATCATGATATCTGCATCATGATATCTGCATCATGATATCTGCATCATGATATCTGCATCATGATATCTGCATCATGATATCTGCATCATGATATCTGCATCATGATATCTGCATCATGATATCTGCATCATGATATCTGCATCATGATATCTGCATCATGATATCTGCATCATGATATCTGCATCATGATATCTGCATCATGATATCTGCATCATGATATCTGCATCATGATATCTGCATCATGATATCTGCATCATGATATCTTCATCATGATATCTGCATCATGATATCTGCATCATGATATCTGCATCATGATATCTGCATCATGATATCTGCATCATGATATCTGCATCATGATATCTGCATCATGATATCTTCATCATGATATCTGCATCATGATATCTGCATCATGATATCTGCATCATGATATCTGCATCATCATCATCTGCATCATCATCATCTGCATCATCATCATCTGCATCATCATCTCCTGCATCATCATATCTGCATCATCTTCTGCATCATCATCTTCTGCATCATCATCATCTGCATCATCATCTTCTGCATCATCATATCTGCATCATCATCATTATCTGCATCATATTTACAACGCCATAATAAACAGACATGACAACTGTCAGAGAATCTTCTGCATCTGAGCTTCCAGATAGGTGGGGAAAATAATGTAGGATTGACATTCAGTTTTGAGTGCGTTAATGTCTTGGCCACGAGTGCAGCGCACGAGTGCCATAGACATTTACGCACTCAAAACTGAATGTCAGACGCATTGTACGAACGCGAAATTATTCTCTCTGGTGGCCATAGACATCCGATATCTGCACGCTTTTCGGGTATCAGCGATAGACATAACGTTATATCTATATAACTTTAAGAGCGTTTGAAGTTTAAGAAGTGCACAGAAATCACGCGATCTACAACTTGACCATGGAGCCACCGGCTAAGCGTGTCTACTATGTACGAGCTAGACTACAAGAAACTGCCATGGAGAAGCCATTTCGGAATGTCATCATCAAAGATTGATATTCTCCTTCAACAGCAAACCGAGGAGCGGTTTTTGGAAAAGCAAATGGACGAGCGTCTGGTCGAGCAAACGTCAAATGGAGATGGCGAGTTTGAGCTGCCCGAGGATATTGACCTGGATGGCATGTTCAACTGCGTGCCTAGCGTTAAAGACCTCGAAAAAGCTATCAACGACCTAGAAGACAGTGTCGCGATTAACAATACCAGACGACAGACGGATCAGTACGTCAAAAGGCTGTTGGCCTTCATGCAATCGAATCCGTCATTAAAAATTGACCTGCTGACGGCTGAGCCGGAGGATGTCAACCGTGTGCTGCGAGTGTTCTACGGCACGGCTTGTAAGCCTGACGGCGGATTTCATTCACCAGCGTCGCTAATCTGCATTTGTGCGGCCTTGACACTCAACTTTCATGGAAACGTGAGTGTGCACCTTTAATTTGCCAAAATGACGGTACCTTTTTTACAACTACTTTAAAATGGACAATACTGCGAGTGACGCAGGCCTCTCATAAAGTTCTTTGCAGTTGTTTCGTTAAATTTTCACTTAAAATATACACACTGACAAACTATGTTAAAGTTTTGCCATAGACATAAATTATCTGCACGATTTTTTATGATCAGCACGCTTTTTGTATAGACTGACTATAGGATTTTACCATAGACATAGGCGTTATCTGCACGCTTGAGCGTTGTACAATGGATTCGGTCAGTGTTTAATATTCGGTTTCCAGCTTACACTTTATTACATTCAGGAATGTGGGCGGTTCGAATTTGACATTTGGTTCCGCATGGCAATGAGATGGCATCCATTAACTGCGAAAGCTCAACATTTAGATTAATTCATTAGCAAAGGAGTTCTTTTCTGGGACGTATATAAATATGGCTGCATATCAACTCTAGAGTGCGTGTTGTAAAAATACAAGACTGAATTCGAAGACATTTAATAATGCACTTTTGCACATTTGCACTTCGATGCCAATTTTTTAGCACAACTTTCAGACGAGTCTTGTATTTTTTAGATCAACTTGTAGACAATTGTTGTCAAGCAGATATTCGATTCGAACAAAATACTAAACTGTTGACTGAGAATTTAGAATTTAGAAATCTAGATGTACCTCATGGTTATGCATCATCAGTTTTTTGGTACAAATTCAGACGCGACACTTTGAACGCGTCATGTAACGAAGTGGCTACAGTGTGTCTCCAGGTGCTTCTTTCTATATATACGAAGCAAAAGGTAGCCATTTTCGACAACTGTTGTTCTTGAAACACACTGAATGCAGCTGCAAAGATACAAATTATAGCAGAGTTTTCGAATTTGGCTTGCAGCCTTGACTACTGCTGGGATCGGCGGAGCACAAAGAATCCGCCGACACATCCAGACACCTACCTGGGGTCACTGTTGCCTCTCGCTTTGGCTTGGCCATTCCGTGAATAATGGCGAAAGCATTCCTTCGATCTGCATTCGGCAGATGTGCGCGATAATTTAAATATGGAATGCTCTCCGGAGAATGCATAGCGCTGAATGGGGCTTTCTATAGCGTTCTTTATCAGCCTCTCGGTCATTTCTAAGAAAATCCAGTTTAGAGCGTCCTCATCCGTGCCACTGTAGGGGACCACCCTACGGAAGCTGCCATCACACGGCTTTTATGAATAGGCACACACAGTCCCCAGCAGGGGCGTCGCCACCGGGGGGGGGAGAGGGGGACATGCCCCCCCCCAGTAAAAGATATGGGAGGGCATGCCAATGCTTTCTCCCCTCCCATCCAACTTTGTGTCCCGTTATGGAAATTAATAATTTTGCTACAGGGCAACAAAATATAGCGCCTGTGGCGCCAAAATGAGTGTCTGCGGCGCTAAAATGAGTGCCTGCAGCGCTAAAATGAGTACCTGCAGCGCTAAAATGAGTGCCTATGGCGCAAAAATGAGTACCTGCGGCGCTAAAATGAGTACCTGCAGCGCTAAAATGAGTACCTGCAGCGCTAAAATGAGTACCTGCAGCGCTAAAATGAGTACCTGCAGCGCTAAAATGAGTACCTGCGGCGCTAAAATGAGTGCCTGCGGCGCTAAAATAAGTGCCTGCGGCGCTAAAATGAGTTCCTGTGGCGCTAAAATGAGTGCCTGCGGCGCTAAAATGAATGCCTGTGGCGCCAAAATGAGTGCCTGTGGCGCCAAAATGTACAAAAATAATATGTAATTGTACACGTAGCTTTCTTGGCTTGTCCCCCCCCCACCATAAAATCCATGGCGACGCCCCTGCTCCCTGGCCATGATGATAAGGGGTGTGAGCTGGTCGGGAAGTTGCCCTATAACCGAAGCTGGGATCCTTTGTGGCTGTGACTGACGAAAATCCCAGCGTGCTAGGCTACTAAGAGTGGTATGAGGGAACTTGAACTCACTGGTTTCCAAATGTTCAGTGTGAGAAGGGTCCTACGAATTCCGTCCATTGCGATGCTTCCAACCTTCCAATGCCATCTCTGCCACTCACAATCCCGCAAGTAGTATAGAAAAAGACGCTTCTAGACCCAGAGCACTTTTTTAATGACCGTTTTAAGGGTCTAGAGGGGGGACACGGGGGGTAAATAAAAAAACACATCTAAACACCATTAACACATCTAATCACCCATAATCACCCCTAACAATAAAAATCAATCCCAACACTTCCAAACACTCCCCAACACCCCCCTCGCGTCCCCCCTCTTAAGACCTTACAAACGGCCATTAAAATAAGGTCTGATCTAGAAGCGTCTTTTTCTATACTACTACTCTATAACCCCTTGCCCGCGCCGCAGGCGCGAAGGGTCTTTTTCTGTTACTAAAAATGACCCGAGTTTACACCTTTTCTGTTAGTGATACTTTTGAGACTGTTGCTAAAAATGCAGAGATAATAAAACAACATATTTTGAATGGAATAATTGATGAAGTTTATTTAAAATATGACGACAAGCATGACCTAAAGCTTTATCCATTAGAGCTGGATGAGATGTATGATTTAGAACAAGAGGGTGAGTTAATATTTCAACTTGGAGATTATTTAAATTCGGATGATTGGGAGGTTAGATCAACAGATTCCGAATCAACAAATAGTTCATATGAAACCAGTGATTCAGAGAATGAAAGTGAAATTTTTATGTGAAAAAAATATTTAAAAAATGAACTATTATTCTATAACAGAAACGACGTTTATTGTGAAAAATATATATAAAAAAATGAAGGTAAACTATTCCTACATCGGAAATGTTCCAATTAATGAACTTAATGAAAATTTAAGTTTGATAACAGTTGAACAAATGTCAATAATAATATTAGTAACAATTATAGTAATAATATTGTTTTTGTTTGTAATAAAAAATTTACTACCATGTTGTCTTAAGTAACTGTTTGAACTTAGTTCGCAGACATTATTTGGTTCTCATAAAAAGAACCCAATATTTCTTCACCATCCTTATCAGCAATTATATAGGTTGTAGGATTTGTATTTAAAACTTTACTGATGGTAAATTTCTCACTTATTTTCCAATATCCTTTTCTTCCCTTTTCAAACTTATCTTTCCATTTATAGATATAAACAGAATCACCAACCTTAAAACCTTTAGTTTTCTTTTTTTCAAAATCTCCAAAAGTAACCCTAACATTTTCAGGATTGTTATAAGCTTGTTGAGGAGTCATCTTTATCGCCGAATGATATGAATTGTTATAATCTTTCACTACGTCTGGTAATATTTTTACCCACTTTTGGTTACCATTAAGACTAAACTGAAACCATAATTTCTTACCTAAAGTTCGATTAAATCTTTCTATTAATGCGTTTTTACTCTCTCCATAAATAGAATAAATTTTATTAATATACTCCCCATTCGCGTCTTTTTTCCTTTCTTTTCCTTTTTCAAAATGATACAATTTATACATGTGAGGATTGTAAAATTCTTTTCCTTCGTCAACACACAACCTTTCACTTTTTTCTCCAAGACTTCTAAAAGCAGCAGCAACCTCCTCTCCCTTTTTGGATTTTAAAGGAACAGCCCACGCGTATCGAGTAAAACCATCTAATATGGTTAAGATATATTTATATCCTCTTTCGTTCGGCATCGACATTAAATCAGCATACCAAATTTCATTCTTTTTGAAGTTCATGATTTTTCTATAAAATTTAGGTTTTCGATATTCTTTATGAAGAATCTTTGCCTCATCAGAACTTAACCCGCCGCCACTTAACAACAAACACTCAACACAATTATTTCCATGTTGATTATAATTAATTCCCAAACCAAATTTAACTTTAGACTGCAAGATCTTTTTAACCATCCACCTAGTTAATTTTTGACCTACCGATAATCCCTGCAAGTTATCTAATCCTTGAATCATTTTTTGATCGGCTTCATGTTTTAATCTTAATGCTTCCTCGGGCGGGTTCTTGTCAGCATCTCTATATGCTAAGTCGTGATAGTATGCTAACCAATCAATCCCATTTATTGGAATTGAATCAGATTTTGGGGTGTCATCAGGATTTAATCTCAAATCTAAGCGAGTGCCGGGTAGTTTACCCTCAATCTTTCGAAAGAGGCTGGAGCACACCTTAAGCGGTTAAATTACCGCCCATCTCCGTCTGCTCTCTGAACCTTCTCCTTATATTTAAAATACTTAGGAGCTTGGCTGCGCATTGCCACCGTGTCTTCAAGCTTGTTACCATCGAACCATAGGTTCGCGTGCAAAGCACGATTGGGAAGAGGAGTTACCTCTGTTCCTTCAAAAGATTTCTCAATTGAAGTGGTACTTGAAGCTGTATGATGGGTTTCACGCAATTTGGAGATGTCGCCACAAATAGTGACTAGCAAGGACATTGCCTTCCTCACTCAGGCCACGGGTTAACCTGTGAAGTTCATTGATGGTAGGTGTAGTTCCCCTGTATATTTACCAGTAGTAAAGATTGGTGGTAAGCTTGTTAATCCTTTTTGAACATCTAACAATCCTCCTTCAAACACTATTTGGTTCATTTTTAATAGCCTTAAAAATACATGAAAGCACCAATTGTTTTGCAAACTCTTCAATGGTTGGTTGTTTAACTTTTTTATAGTTATTATCTACGCTAGTTAAGTATCTTTTATTTGTCCAATGTTCAGACTTTTTCATCTGATCTTCATCTTTGTAACTAAACGAAGAAGCGGGAATGAAATGATCAATATCTAAATTTCCAGTATAATCTTTTGAAACATAATATTTTCTTGTGAAATTTAACCAATCAAAAAAGAATTCTTTTGTGCAATCAAGATATGAGATATAGTCCTTGTCATTAAAATTTTTCAACGCCCAATTTATTCTATTTCTAATTAAAACAATATGTTTGTAATTATCATCATTGTGATACTTGTTTTTTCTATATTCATTAAATTTATCTTTATTGTTTTTCATCCAAATAGTAGATGAGGTATTATGACAAGATCGACAATCATTTCTAAATTTTTTTGAATCATTTCTCCAAAAATAAAATTCTTTCGTCATTGGTTTTTCTTGTTTACACTTAATACAAATCTTTTTAGGTTCCATTTTATAAAAAATAAATTTAACAATTAATTAAACTCCAGTATGTCCAGCAGCTTTCGCAGCAGCTAAAACAAGTTTTCGCGGTGTTTTAAATCCTTCTCCAACAGCTGGTTTGTTATTTATAGAATTAACAATCCTTTTATACAAGCTGGTATTTTTAGCAGCTCTTACTCCCAACTCATCATAAAAAATTTTTGCACTTACTAATTCATCCCTAGTATATAATTCAGGGTTAAATTTTACCCTAGGGTTCATAACAATATTATATGCTCCGCCCAATTCTCTATATAGTTCATTTCGATTTTTATCAACTCCACCAATTCGATAATTATTATTACCTAAATCTGTCACAGCAATACTAGTTGGTGCAGCTCTCGGATATTCATCAACTCCACCCCTTTCTGCAGCCCTAATCTCTGCAACTCTCAATTGAGCTTGATCAACATCATAAGCTGGCGGCTCATCCAAAATTTCATCCTCTTTTGGCTCCGTATTTTTAGCAATTTTTTCCAGAAGATCTTTATCTGTTTTTTCTAGTTCACTAATTTTCCCAGTAATAGGATTAACAAAAGGAGCAGCAAATCTTTCACCAGCTAATTGTATTCCTAACTTTCTTTTTTGTAAATTTCTAACAAAATCAGAATATCTTTGCTTCTCTTTATAAATCGCTAACTCTCCATCAACGTCCATAAATTGACTCATTTTTTAACATAAAAAACTTTTTTAACTTAAAAAAATGGCTGAAACAAAAACTATGTGGAGTGATAAATTTCATTTCAAAAAGCACCGACAGTATATTAATGAGGTCAGAGCAAGAGATTTAAATTATACCCTACCAACAAGTGATAATTCAAATAACTTTACTACTGGAACGGTAACTTTTGACATCGGCGCAACCAACACTATATTGGATATGAAAAATGCATTTTTCCGTGTTAGATGGTTGTATACTAGAAATGATGGAACTGCTCTTGCAGCCGGAGATATCGCAGATCGATCCGGAATAATAATAGAAAATGATTGGTTTTATAAATGTTTTTCCCAAGCTCAACTAACTGTTAATGGTGCTGAGGTTGAGACATCATCAAACCCCGCAGAGATTAATGGAGTTTTGAAACATTTAAATTATACTTATTTATCAAAACAAGTTGGTGATAATGTTGGGTGGATGCCGGATAAAGGTAACGGTCAAGCAGTAGTTTTCCCTAATGTACAAAACGCAGCCGGTGCAGATACTGCAGCGCTAATTGTTTACCTTAATACAAACATAGTTCCAGTTGTAACCACTATGACTAATACAAAAGATATTAATACTGGTTTTATAGATAGACAGACTAAATTCCCAGTAGCGGTTTTAACCACAGCAACAGCATATGAGCAGGACTTTTCAATCTTCCGCTATTTGGGTTCTTCTCACCAAATCGGTATGGAAAGGATTAAAATTTGGGATACAGTTGCAAATATCTGGTGGATATCAGCCTAGGATACTTTATGGAACCTCAATTTCAACCGATATAGCAGTTCGTATAGATTCAATTCAATTAGTCGTACCAACTATTGAGGTAACAGCCCCACTTTTAAAACACATCGATAATCAGTTAACGCATGATCAGGAAATATTTTATTTGAATCGTCGACATTTTATGCGAACCATTAATAATAACCAGGATTCATTCCAGTGGCAAATACTGACATCAAAACGTCGGGTGAGATATATTTTTGTTTGGTTTAAGATAACAAATAGAAGGAGTAAAAGAGCAAATGGGGATTTATATTGGCTTCAATCCGGTGCCATAGCAGAACAAGCAGCCACCGCAACAGACAATGCGGCTGCAGCTATTAACGAGTTTAATGTTCAGAATATCCGCCTGCAGGTTGATGATCAATATTATCCGGTTAAAGACCCCTAAATTTAAATATAGCAAATAATAATGTTAATGATTTTATAAAATATTATCAAGATTATGCTAAAAATGAAGCGTATGCCGTCCCTCAGTACACACCCACAGAGTTTCTAAACATTCATCCAGTGGTTGTTTATGATCTAACGGCACAGAAAGAAAACGTAGCCAATATTGGACTTAATTATATGTTAGAGATTAATAAAACTGGTAATCAGGCACTTGACGCCCACGTATTGTTTCTAGAGGAATATATGTCAATTGCTAAAGCTGATGGCACGATTGTTCGGGACGCGCCACTTTAGTGTCGCAGTGCAAAGCACGTCGCCCCCGCTGTAAGCGGCGCAGGTCTCCGACCGTCGCGCCTATTTAAATTATTTCTTTAAAAATGGTAAAGGCAAAACACGATAAGATATTTCCAAATGATCCTTTTCTTTGTTTAGTAATCGGAGGATCAGGTAAAGGAAAAACACACTTTGTTTACGATTTATTAACAACAGATGGAATGCTAGACTATAATAATTTAATAATTTATACTAATAAACCTAGAATAAAATATTATGAATTTCTTAAACATGGATTAAAAAACAAATTAAAAAAAGATGTCTTGTTTAGAATGTTAAGAGCATATGAGCAATATGAGGATGATGACGAACCGCGATTTACACTCGATGACATTGAGGATTTATGTAAAACAATGGCACAACAGCCAGAAAACATCACCGAACGAGCCCCAACTGTTAGAGTATCAACCCGATTAGCCTATGATCAAATTCCAAAACATGATAAAACACTAATTATTTTTGATGATTGTATTAATGACGGTGATCAAGAATTGCAAAAGGAAATTTTTGTTAGTGGTAGAGGAGATGGAATTGGAGCTTTTTATCTAACACAGTCCTTTAGAGAATTAGAATCGATTATAAAAAAGAATGCAAGTTGTTGTGTAATGTTTGATTTAGATAATTATGATTTACAAAATATACACGCTAGATTTAATCCCGGGTTGGATGCAAAACCATTTAAAAGTATGTGTAAAAAAATTTGGGATGATAGCCAATACAAACATATTTATATCAATCCGAGGTTAGAAAGGAAAAATCGAATCTTAAAAGATCTTATAAAAGAAGACAATGAGGAAGAAGAATAATTCCCACTATAAAAATGACTACAAATTTAGATACTATAAAACAATTGGTAGATCGAACTAATTCAAAATTTAGTACAACATTACAGTTTATAATGACAACCAGCGAGCAACGTATTCAATTGCGCGATCCGTTACAACTCGATCAAAGCCTAAGTTATCAAATAGGTTTGATATTATTTTCGGTTTTTAACATGCCTCAATTAATTAATGCAACAAATAATCAATTTAGATATTCTAAAGATTCCGGAGCCAATTGGACAACATTTAGCGTTAACCCAGGAGCGTATAGCTATACTGATTTGAATGCTTATATAGAAGGAGAATTAACATCTAACGGCGATTGGGTAGCAGGCGCGATTGTTATAGGGGTTGATTTACCATCTGGCAGATTCACACTATCACTAGGATCCGGATATCAGGTTGATTTCACAATTGCAAATTCACTCAGAACCATACTTGGATTTAATTCCCGAATAGTTACCACATCAAGCACCGGTGATACAGTTGGAAATATAGAGGGTGGAGTAAATACAATTAATATAACAACCGACATTTCAAACGGTGGTTATATAACAGACGATAACGGAGTTTTGGTTCAACGTGGAATTATTTATTCAATCCCATTTCTTGCTGTTCCAATTGGAGAGAAAATGATTGTTTCACCTCAAACCCCAATATATTACCCATTAAATCAATATAATGTTCAATCAATTTATATTAGGATTGTAGATGAAAGCGATAGATTAATAAGTTTTGGTGGGCAATCAATAACAGTAATTTTACGTATAAAACAGGTTTAATAGAACCGAAGGTTCGCGGACTTTGTCCGTTTCCTATAGTAAAAATGGGTAATAATAATAATAATTTACTAAAAAAACAATCAGAAAAAGTTAAAAAAGCTGAAGATAATTACGAACTAGAACTAGCAAAATTAAGGCAGTTACAAGCTGATAAAATAAGAAAGGAATTGTTAAAACCCACACCTACTAAACTAACTAAAACCAAAAGTTTTTCAGGAACATAAAATGACCATGACGTGGGATGATTTTAAACAAAGATATGGAACGGACACAACAAGCAATATCGAATTAACAAATTGGGCGCGGCAGTTAAAAATAAAACCATTCAGATGTGTTATGCGAGATGAGATAAAAGACTTACCACAATATGGATGTTTCATTGTTAATATTGAAACAACAAAAGAAAATGGTGTTCATTGGTCAGCAGTTTATTCAAAACCAAAACTTGTTTATTTTTTTGATTCATACGCGCTTCCTCCGTTACAGGAAATAAAAGATAAATTTAATCATACTAAAAATCGTTTATGTGGAGATCATCACGAACAATTTCAAACATTTGATAAAAGTTATTGCGGACAAGCAGCGTTATATTTTTTATATCGACTTTCGAATGAAGCTCGTGTAAACCACGAAGTATTTAAGACTATTTTAGACTCTATAAAATAGACAGTAAAAAATGTTATTTTCTGGAACACCCTCATGGAACGGAACAACAAGTAGTGGTGGTGGTGGCACATCTGGTGGAATAAGTGTTACATTCGGAGATAACCGATATATTAATGAAGATGAAGGTTATAAAAAAAGTGAAGTTGATACTAAACTAAATTTAAAAAGAAATGTTGCAGATTCCTATACCAAAACTCAAATAGATAATTCCCTAAATTTAAAACGGAACGTAGCCGATTCATATACAAAAACAGAGGTTGACAATGGGTTAAATTTAAAAAGAGATATAACTGATTCTTATTCTCGAACTCAAATAGATGATTCATTAAATTTAAAACGCAATACGGCCGATTCTTATACCAAAACCGAAGTTGATAATTCCCTAAATTTAAAAAGAGATATAACTGATTCCTATACCAAAACCGAAGTTGATAATTCCTTAAATTTAAAAAGAGATATAACTGATTCCTATACCAAAACCGAAGTTGATAATTCCTTAAATTTAAAAAGAGATATAACTGATTCCTATAGCAAAACCGAAGTTGATAATTCCTTAAATTTAAAAAGAGATATAACTGATTCCTATACCAAAACGGAGGTTGATAATTTAGTTGGAGGTGGAGCCTTAAAGCAGGATCGATTCCAAACGGTTGAAACTGGTCACATACCTACCATGGCAGATTGGAGTGGAAATGGTTTTGCAATAACCGCAAGCACTGCATTTAATACAACTGATTTTGCAAGTTGGAAAGCGTTTGATGGTAATGATTCAACAGATTGGGCAACAAATAATACTCAAACCGATTATTGGATTCAGTCAATGTCCCTTCCGCAATAATGTGTTATAAAATTGATTTACGTGGTAGGCCATCACCTTCAACCGAGCACCCAGCATCATGGCGATTTGAGGGAAGTAATGACAATACAAGTTGGGACGTATTAATACCTGCGGATAGTTCTGTAGCAATAAATAACTCAACTCAAACAATTAATGTCACACAAAATTTTGATAAAACATATTCATATTTCAGATTGTTCTGTCTTACATCAACCTCGGGTTCAACCAACCCGGGTCTGTCAACCTTCCAGATTTATAGACAGACGTTTACAATTCTTGATTTAAATTTGGGAGTGGTTAATCAATCAATTGATATGGGAGGTAATACAATTACTAATATCTCTACTATAAACAATAACAGTTCTGTTGTTACTAAAGGTTATGTTGATACGCGAGTAACACAAACGGCGGATGGCCGAATGTCTTTTAACGATAAAATAAAATTGGATGGAATACCTGCAATCGATGCCGCTTTGTACGAGCCTGTAATTTGCAATTGGACTGGATATCAAAACCCAACCACAGCCGGTGATATTTTTCCAACTGGAAGTTTTGTTGGTAACGCTACTTATATTGATTATCAAAATGGAGTTAGAATTACTGATGAAGCAAGTGGTCAGTCTGGAGCGTTGCAATTTAATTTCACCCATTTTCGTAATATCTCCGCCTCCTTCTATTTCAGAGTTGCTAATGCTACAGGAGATGGTGCTGATGCGGTTTGGTTTTATGCATATTGTCACGAACGGCCAACAACTGAATTTGGATCCGGGTTAACAACCCGCGCCGGCTTGATTGTGTTTGCGAGTGAATGGCATGATAGAGTTGGGGTTGTTTGGAGCAATATAAAATCAGACGGAGCAACAGTTCGTAATGATGTTCTTAATGACGCAGATCAAACTATAACCTATGCTAATATTGATAACGGCGATTGGCATCTTTTTGAAATTAATATTTTAAATCAAAGAGTTTGGTATCAAATAAGCACATACAATGTATCAGCTAATACATATACGCTAATTGGGCAAAACTTTTTTACATATGATAGTGGAACTTGGGGAGATTTAGATAAAACGGGAACACTTATGGGTTTTGGTGCTCGAACCGGAGGATCGGATGCTGCACATTTTATTCGTGGTGCAGCCGTTTGTGGTAGCACATCAGCAGGATATGATTTTGCTGCGACCGCATATTTGGAACGGCCACAAACCGAAATAACTTAAATCAGCTAATGCTGCGACCCTATGGGGCGATAACATAAATATTTATATATAAAATGGCTTTTAGTAGAACCCCATCGATGAGACAAAATAATGTTATTATTCCTATTCCTAAACAAGAATCAAATATAAAAACATTCAAATCTCATACCAAATTTTTATTTAGTACTGTAAATGTTCAGGATAATAAGAAGCTTCAAGAATTAATTAAGTTATTAAAAAATCATATTATACTTCAAGAGTTTTGGAAAATTGGATTTAAATGGGAGAAAAAAGAAAGAATAACTCCAATACAATACCTATTGAGCTCGGGACAAATCCCAAAGAGCGTGGGGAATTCATTTTGGTGCTATTAAAAATAGACGAGAATGTCGGTATCTGAAGCAGATAAATGGGAACGCGACCGGTTCAACCAACGTAAAGGTCAGATGTTAAGTAATGTTGATCGAATAAATTATGATTATGATTTATATACTAAAAAAGTAAGAAGAGTTTCAAACCATATAAGAAATATGGATTTTTTCAATATTGGATTTGGAAGCTTATCAATGTTATGTGTAATCGTTTTAGGTATTTTACAATCTATTCCAACTCTTAATTTATCTCAATTATTTTTAGGTATTTCAATTGGCTCAATATCAGGTTTTGAATTGATCAGAAACTTATCAATACTTTTAGCAATTAAATTATATCTTAAAAAAAGAAAGGAAAATATAAATCATTAAGAGATGTTGCCAAGCAATATAAAAATCAGTTATATTTATATGTGCAAAAAATATTGGATGACGGAGAGATAACGATTCATGAATTATCAACCGCGGTTGAATTATATGAAAAATATTTAAAAGATAGAAATAGAATTTTAGATGTTGAAACTTTTACCGATATGGAATTAAAAGAATTACGTTTGGACAAACCCAAAGCTCCACCTAAGAAACATTAGGATTTACGAACCTGAAACTATTGCTACTGGGGCACAAAGCCCACGGTCAGGAAGTGCTGTAGAACTTAATGTTGTTTAGTTTATTTTATATGTTAATCATTTATTTAATGCATATGTTATATCTTCCAAAGTGGTAACTCTCTCTGATTCTAGGTTTAAATTTTTTATCAATACATAAAAATTCCAATGACTTTTTCATAACATTTCGTTAGGTATGTTACCTATCCTTATAAACTTTGTATTCTCTCGAATAAGAAAATTGAAATAATATCCAACTAAAATTAAAATCCTTTCAGAGTCTTTCGAACTTAATCCCTTTCCTTTATTTAAATGGAAAAAGTTATTATATAAATAAACATTATTTCCGGGAATTAAAATTGGATCAGAAATGTCTCTTGTAAGATTTCTTAAAATTGTGTTTTTAAAATAGTAATATGAGTTTTCAATCTTTTTTGTTTTTTCAAATTGATATATTTTAGAACATGAATAACACATATGATATATATCTCCGTTTGCTGTTTGCCCTCTGTGCATAGTCACATTACATTTATTACATTCAAATGTCTTTCATTTTTTTTTATTTTTTTAGATTAAAAATGGAGAGCTGGTTCAAAACCGATTCTAATGTGATTAATTATCTCACACCCAATATGTTGGAGAATAAAGAATATAATATATGTTTGAGACAGGTTAAATTTATTGGGCTTCAATCAATATTTTTACAATTAGATGGGCAAAAAATTTATGTCTAAGCGGAGATGATGTTAAAAATTTCCTGTTTTAGTTATTAATAAACCTAAAGCGTTTGTTATGAAATACTGCAACGAGGGTGGATTGCAATTTAAACTAAAACAAACAAATAATAAAAAGAGTGATAGGACTGTAAAATTGGGCTGTTTGGGAGGATGACGACGAAGACTAAATTTTTTATAAGAAAATGGATACGATAAAAATCCTTATCACTAAAGAGCGTGAACTTAATGATATTAATAAAATAAATATAATTATATCTCAGAAATATATGAGTATGGGGACGATATGTTTCCCATCCGATATGAAATTGATAAAAGAAAACGTTTATTAAATCTGCAATTGCTTATGCTGAAACAGTAAT
>NIVC01003146.1:0-79280 GCA_002269645.1 Macrostomum lignano
AGCTAAGACGGCGCTGAGAGGCTCTGATTGGTGGGAGATGTCTCCTATTGGCTACGGAGGTCTCTGATTGGCTACGGAGGTCTTTGATTGGCTACGGAGGTCTCTGATTGGCTACGGAGGTCTCTGATTGGCTAAGGAGGTCTCTGATTGGCTACGGAGGTCTTTGATTGGCTACGGAGGTCTCTGATTGGCTACGGAGGTCTCTGATTGGCTACGGAGGTCTTTGATTGGCTACAGAGGTCTTTGATTGGCTACGGAGGTCTCTGATTGGCTACGGAGGTCTCTGATTGGCTACGGAGGTCTCTGATTGGCTACGGAGGTTTCTGATTGGGAGTGAGATAGACTCACCTGTCCAGCTCGCTAGAAGATAATCTCTCTTCACATCGGAGAAGTTGAAGCAGCCGATATTGTAGAGCCCGCTGAGTATTTTGTAGCAGAACAGCTGAATGTCGCCCACTGAAATTATGAAATTTGTGCCGAATGTCTCGCACTGTGGATGCGTACCTGTTGCACACAACTAAACAAAAAGTTTATCAACTTTTGAAACAGAACGCAAATCAACAAAAAAGAGATTGAGAGTGGATACTTTCGGAAACCAGTTAAACTTAAACAATCGAAAACAAAGTTTGAATTGAGTTTAGTGTCAGTGATAACAAAGTTAAATAAAGTATCGTAGAGAAGTTAACAGGGGAACTCGACACGAACCAGCTTAGCAACAAGCATTATTGATACCTGAGTGAGAGTCGCCTGCTTTGGCGCTGGAGCCTGCAGTTTGTTTTTGCCATGTCTTTACCAAAAACTTAAGCATGTTTCGCTGCGTCTGAACTTTTTATAGTGTCTTAATTGGAATAAGGGCTAAAGATTTAATGACTACGAACAGTGTACTTTTTAAAATACGTAATGTACTTTGCTGTATGATTTTCTCCATAATTCTGAAATAAATTTCTCATGTATGTAATGTACTTTCAAAGTATTCAATTCGCTTTATAAAGTTTGGAATGAACTTTTACAATGTGGCATGTACTTCTGTCGAAATGAAATTTTATTCTGCAAAATGCACTTCACTCACCCAGCAGCTGCTCTCCGCACTGATTCTGATGCACGTGCTCAAAGAAGGTCTTGAGCACTGGCACCAGCGCCATGTAGATGTAGTTCAAGCTGGTGGCGCCTCTCTGCAGGGTGCCCTTGATGTGGGAGAATCTTCCCTTCTTCACGTGCCCGACCAGCTGCATGAGGTCGTCGGCGCAGTTGCTGAAGAACGGCAGGATGTACGCCCTGGCGATCTCCGGGCTGTTCTTGATGATGGCTCGGATGTCCAGCGACTGCACCACGCCTTCCAGACAGCGGACGCACGTGCCGACGTCGTGCCCGAAGGCCTGGATGTTGGACCTGAGCAGCAGGAACAGCTTGGAGAACAGGATGCAGGTGTTCTCCTTCTCCTTCGTGGACGTCTGCTCCACAAAGTACCGCTTATTGGACTGGAAGTACTTCTCGATCAGCGGCAGCACCACCTTGCCGAAGAATTTGATCTCCTGCGAGGCCTGCGTGTAGCTGTTGGTGCGGGTGAACTTCTCGCCGTTCTGCAGGTTCGTGATGGACATGTAGGCCCGCTCCACGTAGTGCAGCAGCTTGGTGAGCAGCAGGAACGCGAACCGGTTCTCCACCGACTGCACGGCCGGGTTCTCGCTCTCGGTGCGGTGGACGGCCTTCTGGTCCGGCGGCGGCTGCAGGATGATGCCCTGCACCTGCAGGTACTTCAGCAGCTCCTGCGCCATCTGGATGTTCCGCTGCTTCTCGTCGGATGTGAGCAGGTCGTAGTGGATGAGCCCGGGCACCAGGTTGAGCCCGATGGCGGCGTAGCGCTCCTCCTTTTTGCGCAGCTCGTTGAAGTGCGCGAACTGCGCCAGCCTGTCGCAGGCGGTCAGGCGTCGCCGCGCAGGGTGATGTTCCTGAGGTCCAGCGGCGCGGGGTTGTAGCCGTGCGGCGACTCCAGCGGCTTCATGCCGCTGCGCCTCTCGCTGCTGCCGGCCTGCGACTTGTCCTCGTAGGAGATCTTCCAGTTTAGCGCCACGCTGGCCAGCAGGATCTGCTCGACCGAGTAGCGCAGCTGCTTCTGCTCCTTCTCGGCCAGCGTGTGGTACGGCTTCAGGTTCGGCTGCGTCTTGTTCGCCTCATCGTACACTGAGTCATACTTCCAGCCCTGAGGGGGATGGAGGCTGGGTTCAGATTGGTTCTGCAACTCAACCCCCGGACTCTACTCCCCATCCCACACACTCTACTCCCCATCCCACACACTCTACTCCCCATCCCACACACTACTCCCCATCCCACACACTCTACTCCCCATCCCACACACTCTACTCCCCATCCCACACACTCTACTCCCCATCCCACACACTCTACTCCCCATCCCACACACTCTACTCCCCATCCCACACACTCTACTCCCCATCCCACACACTCTACTCCCCGTCCCACACACTCTACTCCCCATCCCACACACTCTACTCCCCATCCCACACACTCTACTCCCCGTCCCACACACTCTACTCCCCATCCCACACACTCTACTATCTCACACACTGTACTCCCTAGTCTCTGAGTCTACTTCCCATCCCCCACGGATTCTACTCCCCATCCCACGGATTCTACTCCCCATCCCGCAGATTCTACTCCCATCCCGCAGATTCTACTCCCAACCCGCAGATTCTACTCCCAACCCGCAGATTCTACTCCCATCCCGCAGATTCTACTCCAATCCCGCAGATTCTACTCCCAACCCGCAGATTCTACTCCCAACCCGCAGATTCTACTGCCAATCCCGCAGATTCTACTCCCAACCCGCAGATTCTACTCCCATCCCGCAGATTCTACTCCCATCCCGCAGATTCTACTCCCATCCCGCAGATTCTACTTCCATCCCGCAGATTCTACTTCCATCCCGCAGATTTTACTTCCATCCCGCAGATTCTACTCCCATCCCGCAGATTCTACTCCCATCCCGCAGATTACTCAGCCGGGCCCACCTGCTCGATCTGCTCCATCGCCCAGCTGTCGTGCCAGTGCTCCACAAAGTGATTGACAACTCCGGCGAGATTCTGCGGCACCTTCTGGCTGCGCACCTCGGTGTAGCCGGCCTCCGGGTCGGCCTGGGAGGCGAACTGGTTGCGCACCCCGGTGGGGCAGGTGTAGTCGGGCGGCAGGGCGCAGGCGATGGATGACAGGCAGGGCAGCGCCTGGCTGAACAAGTCGGCATCGTAGGTCTTGTCGGACAGTGCGTCGAAGATCTCGCTGAACAGCGTCATGGTGAGCGCCTTCTCCTGCTCGGTGGCCACCTGGCGGCCGCCGCGCACCGAGGAGCTGTAGTAGTAGCCGAATTTCTTGTAGTGCACCGTCAGCATGCGGAGCGGCACCACCGACTGGGCCGTGAGGTTGCGGATGTCCTGCACGATTTTGTCCAGCAGTTTGGTAAAGATGTGCGGGTTCAGCTGGCTGGTGATGGCCACCAGGAACTCGCTGATGGTGTCCCGCTGGTTCTTCGTCAGGGTGCTGGTCTTGCTGAGCTTGTAGGCGGTGGACAGGGTGACGTACAGCAGGCTGTCGTCCACGTCGGTGCAGCTGAAGAAGGTGGCGTGGCGGGTGAGCAGCAGCACCGAGTTGCAGATGTACCGGTTGATGGCCAGCGCCAGGTCGCTCTCGGCCAGGCCCGGCACGTTCATCGTGGTGGCGTCGCGCATGTCTGGCAGGAAGCAGTTCTTCACCAGCCGGAAGAACGTCTGCGGGTCCTCGGTGCCGTAGATTCGCTCCAGGAACAGCACCACGGAGGCCTTGTGCTCCGGCAGCAGCCCGGGCGGCAGCCCCGTCTCGTCCTTGTACTCCTCCTCGCCGTCCTCGTTCACCTGGGGGCGGGCGATTCGGGGCGATTCTTGGAGTGATGAGAGGGCGATTCTTGGAATGATGAGAGGGCGATTCTTGGAGTGATGAGAGGGCGATTCTTGGAGTGATGAGAGGGCGATTCTTGGAGTGATGAGAGGGCGATTCTTGGAGTGATGAGAGGGCGATTCTTGGAGTGATGAGATGGCGATTCTTGGAGTGATGAGAGGGCGATTCTTGGAGTGATGAGAGGGCGATTCTTGGAGTGATGAGAGGGCGATTCTTGGAGTGATGAGAGGGCGATTCTTGGAGTGATGAGAGGGCGATTCTTGGAATGATGAGAGGGCGATTCTTGGAGTGATGAGAGGGCGATTCTTGGAGTGATGAGAGGGCGATTCTTGGAGTGATGAGAGGGCGATTCTTGGAGTGATGAGAGGGCGATTCTTGGAGTGATGAGAGGGCGATTCTTGGAGTGATGAGAGGGCGATTCTTGGAGTGATGAGAGAGCGATTCTTGGAGTGATCAGATGACGATTTTGGAGCGGTCAGAGAGTGATTGTTGAAGTGATCAAACAATAAAAAATTCGAAGGAAAATTGAATAAACAGTTGATTAATTGAGTGATTTTTTGGGTGATTCTCCGGGTTCTCACAGGACTAAGAGACCCGGCGTTGCATGGCAAATCCAAGCAAATCTCTAAACAACTCACCTGGAAGTTGACCTTCACCGGCTGCAGGATGAACCGCAGGCTCAGCACGCCCTCCAGGTCTGTCATGGACACCAGCGATTTCAGGATGGCCCGCATCCGCAGCGAGTCGCTCCTGGTGGTGTTCGGGTCCGGAGCGCAGCGGCCCAGGAGGTCCACCAGCACGGCATAGAACGTGAGCACCGCGCCGCCCATGTCGATGTAGTCTTCGTCATCGTCAGCGGGCAGTCTTGACAGGTCGTAGTCCGTCTCCGGGGTGGCCATTTTGCCCAGGATCTTCTCCTCGGATTCGGCGATCACCTTCGCCAGGATGTCGTCCTCGGCGCGGTACAGCGCGATGTGAATCGACATGGCGATGCCGTCTTGGATGGCCTTCAGCAGGCCGCCGCCGCTGCCGCCGCCGCTGCTGCCGCCGCGCAGGGCGGGTCCGAGGCACTCGGGCCGGCGGATCAGCAGCCGCACCACCAGGCTGGCGTTCTCCTCCACCGTCTCGCCGTTCACCCAGACGGTGAAGCGCAGGAAGTCGAGGAACCGCTCGCCCTCGACGGGGTCCCAGCCGACGTCCGGGTAGCCGAAGGCCAGCAGCTCCGTGTTGGACTGGACTCCGCAGCGGGACAGGTAGCTGGCGATCCGCTCCAGCTGGGCCTCCTTGAGCGCCAGCGCGAGCTCGTTGTTGTCCATGAAGGACGAGTAGGCCACGTCAAGCGGGCAGCTGCCGCGCAGGCTGGCCTTGGTGAGCAGCATGCTGCCGTTCTCCACCATGAAGCTGAGGTGCTCAAACACGGCCCGCTGGTTCTGCACCCCCGTGCGGCAGAAGTAGCACAGGAAGCGGCAGCACATGACGATCATGTTCTCTGAGGAGCCGCCTTCCTCCGGCGCGGCACCGGCCGGCGTCACCTCCATGGCGAGCTTCGACTTGTTCAGCGTGTGCACCATGAGCTGCATCACCGTCTCGTGCACGCTGAGGCACCTGATGAGGTCCGGATGCTGGAAGAACACTGTGTTGTTCATGATGTCCCACAGGCTGGCCTTGAGCATCTCCTCCTCGGCCGGGGACACCTGCACTCCGATGAGGCAGCGCACCTTGCCCAGCGCCTGCAGCAGCTTGCTGACGTCCGCCTTCGAGCTCGAGTTGATGACGTAGGCGCGGTTCAGGGCGTCCACGATCTCGCCGAGGGCGTTGTACTGCCGGTGCAGCAGGCTGAACATCTCCCGCAGAAGCCGGAGGTTCTCGATGGTCTCTGAGTTCGCCCACTTGATGATGGTCTGGCAGATCAGCTCCTGCAGGTTCTGCGGCCCGGCCGGCGTGTCGGCGAGGCTGGAGAGGTCCTGCGCCTGGCGGCGGCCCATCTTGATGAGCAGCTGGTTGAGCATCCCGCCGCCGCCGCTGTCGCCTGATTGCGCCGCGTCACCTCCGGCCGCCTCATCGACTTTCCCGGCCCCGGCTTCGGTGGCCGCCTCCTCCTCCTCGGGCTCGACTCCGCAGCAGGACAGCAGGGTGGAGTGGTAGTGCTGCAGGAACTCCTTCAGGCTGGCCCGGCTGGTGCAGTGCAGGAAGGTGCCGTACTCGGCCCGGTTGTAGTGCACCAGCGACCGCATCTGCTCCTCCGGCGGGCAGCGGAACTCGCGGGTTCGTCTGGCGGCCACGGCTGATGGCAGGCTTGAGTTCTTGATGTCCAGGTACTTCTTGAGCTGGTGCTGCAGGCGGGCGAAGGCAGTGATGGGGATTTTATTCCCAATCTGGGAGATTCAGGATAGCTAGAGGATCAAAATCCTCAACCTGGGAAGTTCAAAAAAGGAGAGGATCAAAATCCCCAATCTGGTGAATTCGGAAAAGCTAAGGGATTAAAATTAGAGTGACCAGTAGAGAGTGGCCAGTAGAGTGACCAGTAGAGAGTGACCAGTTGAGAGTGACTATTTGAGAGAGACCAGTTGAGAGTGACCAGTAGAGAGTGACCAGTAGAGTGACCAGTAGAGAGTGACCAGTTGAGAGTGACTATTTGAGAGAGACCAGTTGAGAGTGACCAGTTGAGAGTGACCAGTTTAGAGTGGACCAGTTGAGAGTGACAAGTGGAGAGTGAACAGTAGAGAGTGACCGGAATTCGGGAAAGCTAGGAGATCAAAATCCCAATCAGGGGAATTCGGGAAAGCTAGGAGATCAAAATCCCAGTCAGGGGAATTCGGGAAAGCTAGGAGATCAAAATCCCAGTCAGGGGAATTCGGGAAAGCTAGGAGATCAAAATCCCAATCAGGGGAATTCGGGAAAGCTAGGAGATCAAAAGCCCAATGAGGGGAATTCGGGAAAGCTAGGAGATCAAAATCCCAATCAGGGGAATTCGGGAAAGCTAGGAGATCAAAGCTCAAATCAAGGGGATTTTAAGACACCTGTGATCAACCTAGGGAAAACTTTCTTATCTGGTATATCTGTGACTTGAAATCCCACTGAATAGACAGCTAGAATCGGTTGAATTTAATTCCTCATCAATTCCGCATCCCAATCCGACAGAAATTCCCAACTCACAGACTGCGCCTCGGTCACGAAGTACTTGGCGGCCGCGATCAGCGTCTCCAGGCGGTGCTGCAGCTGCGTGTCGCACAGCAGGTGGAACAGCTTGCACAGCTGCGTCTTCGTACTGTCACTCAGCGAGAAATCCAGCACCGCCTCGTCGCCGTGTCTGTCGGCCTGCAGCTCCGGCGGGAAGGTCCTGGGGTGCACCGCCGACAGGATCCGGAAGATCTCCTCCACTGACAGGCAGCCCATGGCCAGGAGGTTGTTGATCACCTTCAGCAGCGGCCTGCGGGTTCAGGTCGGTCTCAGATGGTCACTCTCACTTGTCACTCTAAACTCAACCGGTCACTCTCAACTGGTCACGCTCCCCGGTCACTCACACAAACTGGTACTCGTAACTGCCGCCCACGGGGTCCCTGAGGTGGCCGCCCAGCGCAGCGGCATTGATGAAGAGCTGGATGCAGTCGTCCTTGAGGCCCTGGATGGGGTAGGCGGGGCACAGCTCCAGCGCCGGCGGGTGCGCCTCGTCTTCGTTGACCAGAAAGGAGAAGTTGGTGCGGATGCACTTGCCGCCCTCCTCGCCGGGAATCTCATGGAAGTCGTGCAGGAATTTGTCCTCGTCGATGCCCGGGGAGAAGACCTGGTCGTTGGTGAGCGGAACCACGAACTCGTTCTTCGTGAGGGAGCGCAGCTTCACGTAGCTCTCCAGGTGCATGGCGATGAGCAGGTCGAAGTACGCCATGCGGAGCGGGCCCGACAGGTCTGCGGAGTTTGGGTGTGTTGAGCGAAATCAAAGAAGTAGCAGCACATCAAAGAATTAGTGACGCATCAAAGAGAATAGGAAATGGCGGCACATCAAAGAGAATAGGGAATGGCGGCACATCAAAGAGAATAGGGAATGGCGGCACATCAAAGAGAATAGGGAATGGCGGCACATCAAAGAGAATAGGGAATGGCGGCACATCAAAGAGAATAGGAAATGGCGGCACATCAAAGAGAATAGGAAATGGCGGCACATCAAAGAGAATAGGGAATGGCGGCACATCAAAGAGAATAGAGAATGGCGGCACATCAAAGAGAATAGGGAATGGCGGCACATCAAAGAGAATAGGAAATGGCGGCACATCAAAGAGAATAGAGAATTGTGGCACATCAAAGAGAATAGGAAATGGCGGCACATCAAAGAGAATAGAGAATTGTGGCACATCAAAGAGAATAGGAAATGGCGGCACATCAAAGAGAATAGAGAATTGTGGCACATCAAAGAGAATAGGAAATGGCGGCACATCAAAGAGAATAGAGAATGGCGGCGCAATCAAAGAGAATAGAGAATTGCGGCACATCAAAGAGAATAGAGAATTGCGGCACATCAAAGAGAATAGAGAATTGCGGCACATCAAAGAGAATAGAGAATTGTGGCACATCAAAGAGAATAGAGAATTGCGGCACATCAAAGAGAATAGAGAATGGCGGCACATCAAAGAGAATAGAGAATTGCGGCACATCAAAGAGAATAGAGAATTGCGGCACATCAAAGAGAATAGAGAATGGCGGCACATCAAAGAGAATAGAGAATTGCGGCACATCAAAGAGAATAGAGAATGGCGGCACATCAAAGAGAATAGAGAATTGTGGCACATCAAAGAGAATAGAGAATTGCGGCACATCAAAGAGAATAGAGAATTGCGGCACATCAAAGAGAATAGAGAATTGCGGCACATCAAAGAGAATAGAGAATGGCGGCACATCAAAGAGAATAGAGAATGGCGGCACATCAAAGAGAATAGAGAATGGCGGCACATCAAAGAGAATAGAGAATTGTGGCACATCAAAGAGAATAGAGAATTGCGGCACATCAAAGAGAATAGAGAATTGCGGCACATCAAAGAGAATAGAGAATTGCGGCACATCAAAGAGAATAGAGAATGGCGGCACATCAAAGAGAATAGAGAATGGCGGCACATCAAAGAAAATAGAAAATGGCGGCACATCAAAGAGAATCGAGAGAGTGGGGGCACATTAAAGAGAATCCAGAGAGTGGCGGCACATCAAAGAGAATCGAGAGAGTGGGGGCACATTAAAGAGAATCCAGAGAGTGGCGGCACATCAAAGAGAATCGAGAGAGTGGCGGCACACCAAAGAGAATCGAGAGAGTGGGGGCACATCAAAGAGAACCAAGAGAAAATCCACTTCAACAAGACTCACAGAGGTTCAGCGTCAAGAAGTTGAACTGGTCGGCGCTGACATGGTTGGTGAGCATCTCCGCGGCGGTTCTGTTGCCATGGGAACAGATGGCCTTGTACAACTGCAGCGTGCCCTTGTGAAACTGCAGCAGATCAGGCTGCTCCTCCATCTCGAGGATGTCGAAGCTGCGCTCCTCCTCGGAAAGCTTCAGCGCCACCATCTGGACCGGCTCCTCACAGAGCAGCGACCAGCCGCGCAGGTCCGACAGCTTGAGGATGTTCACCCGGAGCTGCGACTGCGGCACCCGCGACCAGCTGATGCTGGACATGCACTGCGCCTGCAGCCGGTTGGGCAGCTGCGGCATCGCCAGTTTTGGCCGGCGCAGCATCCCGGACACCACCGGCAGAGTGTGGCGCGTCCGGCCGAGCTCAAAGCTGGCCACCTGGCAGCTGCGCGCTTTGAAGGCCACGGCGGGGTACAGGACGCTCGCTTCCGGCACCTGGGAAAGCGGGTGTTCGGAGTTCAGTTGCTGGTGATTTAGCGTTTCGGGTTCAAGGATCTGGGATCTAGGATCTGGGATCTAGGATCTGGGATCTAGGATCTGGGATCTAGGATCTGGGATCTAGGATCTGGGATCTAGGATCTGGGATCTAGGATCTGGGATCTAGGATCTGGGATCTAGGATCTGGGATCTAGGATCTGGGATCTAGGATCTGGGATCTAGGATCTGGGATCTAGGATCTGGGATCTAGGATCTGGGATCTAGGATCTGGGATCTAGGATCTGGGATCTAGGATCTGGGATCTAGGATCTGGGATCTAGGATCTGGGATCTAGGATCTGGGATCTAGGATCTGGGATCTAGGATCTGGGATCTAGGATCTGGGATCTAGGATCTGGGATCTAGGATCTGGGATCTAGGATCTGGGATCTAGGATCTGGGATCTAGGATCTGGGATCTAGGATCTGGGATCTAGGATCTGGGATCTAGGATCTGGGATCTAGGATCTGGGATCTAGGATCTGGGATCTAGGATCTGGGATCTAGGATCTGGGATCTAGGATCTGGGATCTAGGATCTGGGATCTAGGATCTGGGATCTAGGATCTGGGATCTAGGATCTGGGATCTAGGATCTGGGATCTAGGATCTGGGATCTAGGATATGGGATCTAGGATCTGGGATCTAGGATCTGGGATCTAGGATATGGGATCTAGGATATGGGATCTAGGATCTGGGATCTAGGATCTGGGATCTAGGATCTGGGATCTAGGATCTGGGATCTAGGATCTGGGATCTAGGATCTGGGATCTAGGATCTGGGATCTAGGATCTGGGATCTAGGATCTGGGATCTAGGATCTGGGATCTAGGATCTGGGATCTAGGATCTGGGATCTAGGATCTGGGATCTAGGATCTGGGATCTAGGATCTGGGATCTAGGATCTGGGATCTAGGATCTGGGATCTAGGATCTGGGATCTAGGATCTGGGATCTAGGATCTGGGATCTAGGATCTGGGATCTAGGATCTGGGATCTAGGATCTGGGATCTAGGATCTGGGATCTAGGATCTGGGATCTAGGATCTGGGATCTAGGATCTGGGATCTAGGATCTGGGATCTAGGATCTGGGATCTAGGATCTGGGATCTAGGATCTGGGATCTAGGATCTGGGATCTAGGATCTGGGATCTAGGATCTGGGATCTAGGATCTGGGATCTAGGATCTGGGATCTAGGATCTGGGATCTAGGATCTGGGATCTAGGATCTGGGATCTAGGATCTGGGATCTAGGATCTGGGATCTAGGATCTGGGATCTAGGATCTGGGATCTAGGATCTGGGATCTAGGATCTGGGATCTAGGATCTGGGATCTAGGATCTGGGATCTAGGATCTGGGATCTAGGATCTGGGATCTAGGATCTGGGATCTAGGATCTGGGATCTAGGATCTGGGATCTAGGATCTGGGATCTAGGATCTGGGATCTAGGATCTAGGATCTGGGATCTAGGATCTGGGATCTAGGATCTGGGATCTAGGATCTGGGATCTAGGATCTGGGATCTAGGATCTGGGATCTAGGATCTGGGATCTAGGATCTGGGATCTAGGATCTGGGATCTAGGATCTGGGATCTAGGATCTGGGATCTAGGATCTGGGATCTAGGATCTGGGATCTAGGATCTGGGATCTAGGATCTGGGATCTAGGATCTGGGATCTAGGATCTGGGATCTAGGATCTGGGATCTAGGATCTGGGATCTAGGATCTGGGATCTAGGATCTGGGATCTAGGATCTGGGATCTAGGATCTGGGATCTAGGATCTGGGATCTAGGATCTGGGATCTAGGATCTGGGATCTAGGATCTGGGATCTAGGATCTGGGATCTAGGATCTGGGATCTAGGATCTGGGATCTAGGATCTGGGATCTAGGATCTGGGATCTAGGATCTGGGATCTAGGATCTGGGATCTAGGATCTGGGATCTAGGATCTGGGATCTAGGATCTGGGATCTAGGATCTGGGATCTAGGATCTGGGATCTAGGATCTGGGATCTAGGATCTGGGATCTAGGATCTGGGATCTAGGATCTGGGATCTAGGATCTGGGATCTAGGATCTGGGATCTAGGATCTGGGATCTAGGATCTGGGATCTAGGATCTGGGATCTAGGATCTGGGATCTAGGATCTGGGATCTAGGATCTGGGATCTAGGATCTGGGATCTAGGATCTGGGATCTAGGATCTGGGATCTAGGATCTGGGATCTAGGATCTGGGATCTAGGATCTGGGATCTAGGATCTGGGATCTAGGATCTGGGATCCCTCACCTGCACCCGAGCCGCAATCGGTTTGCCGTTCATCTCGAACGACAGCGAGCCGCCGGCTGCGTCCAAAAAGCAGCCGATGGTGAGGCCCTGCGACAGCCGCTTGGACACGTCCTCCTGGGAGCCGAACTTCGCCAGCAGGTCGCCAGCGTTGACCATGTACACCGTGCGTTGCTGGTCCTCCGACCTCGGCTGGTAGTCGTCGTCAAGCAGGCAGACGTCCACCCAGCTGGCAAAGACAGACTCGACGTCGTGCGTCGGCAGCTTGAAGTACGGGGTGAGCCAGCCGACCCACGAGCAGGCGGGGTCCTGGCCGGGCAGCAGGCGCACCGAGTAGTGGTACTCGTCGATGTACTCCGCCACCGCGTTCTCGCGCACCTGCCGGGGTTCGTTTATTTAGCATTAAAATGGATAAATAAGTTATAGAATAGTTTATTAGTAGAATTTTAACGCACTACTCTTAGTAGCTGAAATGCAGTTGCTGAAGAAAATTTGAAAAATGATTTGTAAAAAGAAAACATTTCTGAATTTTTTGTTTCAACAAAAATTCACGACAGACAGACAGACCGACAGACAGACAGACAGACAGACAGACCGACAGACAGACAGACAGACAGACAGACAGACAGACAGACCGACAGACAGACAGACAGACAGACAGACAGACAGACAGACAGACAGACAGACAGACAGACAGACAGACAGACAGACAGACAGACAGACAGACAGACAGACAGACAGACAGACAGACAGACAGACAGACAGACAGACAGACAGACAGACAGACAGACAGACAGACAGACAGACAGACAGACAGACAGACAGACAGACAGACAGACAGACAGACAGACAGACAGACAGACAGACAGACAGACAGACAGACAGACAGACAGACAGACAGACAGACAGACAGACAGACAGACAGACAGACAGACAGACAGACAGACAGACAGACAGACAGACAGACAGACAGACAGACAGACAGACAGACAGACAGACAGACAGACAGACAGACAGACAGACAGACAGACAGACAGACAGACAGACAGACAGACAGACAGACAGACAGACAGACAGACAGACAGACAGACAGACAGACAGACAGACAGACAGACAGACAGACAGACAGACAGAAACACACAGGGATAGAAGACAGAGAGGCAGGCAGGCAGGCAGGCAGGCAGGCAGGCAGGATGCGTCATGCGGGTACCTCAATTAAGGGCCACCCCCCCCCCCAGATGGATGCCTTGCATGCGAGGCCACGCATTGCATTAATTGGATTCCGCTGACAATAAAAAGCAGAAATTGCAGAAACTTGGAAGCAATAAATATTATTTAATGCGATATTGTTTTTCACAGTAGCAACTGCTGCGGGCCCGGCTTCTCATCAATAATTAATCAGCCAAAAGTTGGGGATGAGCGATGGGGGAACCACTTCGGACCGGTTCTGACAGGGGGGGTTGTGGGGAATCCAGTTTGAGCAGCTGACGTGGCGGGAGGGGGTTGGCAACAATGGGCGAGGCCGGCCAGCAGTGCCTGGGGCTCGCGGGCTGGCCCGTCCTATCCGAACTGGCCCGGGTGACACCGGTTCTGAACAGGGACTATTTGAACAGCATTTACCTGGATTAGAAAGCCAAACAGCTATTTTCATTCGAGAGTCTGGAGGCTTCAGCTGAGAGAGTCGGTGACTCCGCAAACTGCACTCACTGCTGGCCCAGATCGCCAAGAGAAAATTTCCAGAGCTAGCCTTTCTCTTGTGAAGCCATTGTGTGGGAACTTTGCTGGGCCAGTTTCCCAGTCCAGGTCTCCAGTCCAGGGATTTGCTAACAGGCCGTGGGAGCGCCCGGGAGCGAGCGCTGAGCAGCCCCACCCCGACCCACCCCCTCCCCGCTCTCCTGGCCTGCTCTATAAGATGAGGCGAAGCGGGAGGCTGAACCGGCCCAGCCCGCCCGCAAGTCAGCAAGCCCTCCAAATTCTCTCAAAGTTTCCGCAAAGCAACTCCGCAGCTAGCCATGAGCCAGGACCGCAAGCAGCAGCTCACCAAGCTGTTTGAGCAGATTGACAAGGACAAGAGCGGGTATCTGTCGCTGGTAAGTGTCTTTATTAGTTGCTAGGCTGAATACCTGCCTACTCTGCAATACCTGACTCACTCAATTCCCTGCAGAGCGAGCTGAAGGAGGGCTGCGCTAAGATCGGCATCACCGAGAGCGAAGCCCAGGCTGTTCTCAGCAAGATGGACGTCAATCAGGATGGCAAAGTCAGCGTCTCGGGTACGGTGGACCTCAGCTGAAGGATCGGGAGGCACCCAGCTGAAGGATCGGGAGGCACCCAGCTGAAGGATCGAGAGGGGGCTCCCAGCTGAAGGATCGGGAGGGGGTTCCCAGCTGAAGGATCGGGAGGGGGCTCCCAGCTGAAGGATCGGGAGGGGGTTCCCAGCTGAAGGATCGGGAGGCACCCAGCTGAAGGATCGGGAGGGGGCTCCCAGCTGAAGGATCGGGAGGGGGTTCCCAGCTGAAGGATCGGGAGGGGGCTCCCAGCTGAAGGATCGGGAGGGGGCTCCCAGCTGAAGGATCGGGAGGGGGTTCCCAGCTGAAGGATCGGGAGGGGGCTCCCAGCTGAAGGATCGGGAGGGGGTTCCCAGCTGAAGGATCGGGAGGGGGCTCCCAGCTGAAGGATCGGGAGGGGGTTCCCAGCTGAAGGATCGGGAGGGGCTCCCAGCTGAAGGATCGGGAGGGGGTTCCCAGCTGAAGGATCGGGAGGGGGCTCCCAGCTGAAGGATCGGGAGGGGGTTCCCAGCTGAAGGATCGGGAGGGGGCTCCCAGCTGAAGGATCGGGAGGGGCACCCAGCTGAAGGATCGGGGGCTCCCAGCTGAAGGATCGGGAGGGGGCACCCAGCTGAAGGATCGGGGGCTCCCAGCTGAAGGATCGGGAGGCACCCAGCTGAAGGATCGGGAGGCACCCAGCTGAAGGATCGGGAGGCACCCAGCTGAAGGATCGGGAGGGGGCTCCCAGCTGAAGGATCGGGAGGCACCCAGCTGAAGGATCGAGAGGGGGCTCCCAGCTGAAGGATCGGGAGGGGGCTCCCAGCTGAAGGATCGGGAGGGGGTTCCCAGCTGAAGGATCGGGAGGGGGTTCCCAGCTGAAGGATCGGGAGGGGGTTCCCAGCTGAAGGATCGGGAGGGGTTCCCAGCTGAAGGATCGGGAGGGGGCTCCCAGCTGAAGGATCGGGAGGGGGTTCCCAGCTGAAGGATCGGGAGGGGGCTCCCAGCTGAAGGATCGGGAGGGGTTCCCAGCTGAAGGATCGGGAGGGGGCTCCCAGCTGAAGGATCGGGAGGGGGCTCCCAGCTGAAGGATCGGGAGGGGGTTCCCAGCTGAAGGATCGGGAGGGGGCTCCCAGCTGAAGGATCGGGAGGGGTTCCCAGCTGAAGGATCGGGAGGGGGCTCCCAGCTGAAGGATCGGGAGGGGGTTCCCAGCTGAAGGATCGGGAGGGGGCTCCCAGCTGAAGGATCGGGAGGGGCACCCAGCTGAAGGATCGGGGGCTCCCAGCTGAAGGATCGGGAGGGGGCACCCAGCTGAAGGATCGGGGCTCCCAGCTGAAGGATCGGGAGGCACCCAGCTGAAGGATCGGGAGGCACCCAGCTGAAGGATCGGGAGGCACCCAGCTGAAGGATCGGGAGGGGGCTCCCAGCTGAAGGATCGGGAGGCACCCAGCTGAAGGATCGGGGGCACCCAGCTGAAGGATCGGGGGCACCCAGCTGAAGGATCGGGAGGCACCCAGCTGAAGGATCGGGGGCACCCAGCTGAAGGATCGGGGGCACCCAGCTGAAGGATCGGGAGGCACCCAGCTGAAGGATCGGGGGGGGGGGCTCCCAGCTGAAGGATCGGGGGCTCCTAGCTGAAGGATCGGGGGCTCCCAGCTGACACTCCAACTAACGCTTCAGTTTTTTTGCTTTCAGAGTTCCTGGCCTACATGAAGTAGCGGGACTGTGACAGGCTGCCGTGATGTTTGAAATACTGAATGACCCATATTCAACTTGCCCATATCTCTGTCCATACCGCACTAGTAAGACTATAATATCTTTTAGGAACTCCTGTTCAATTTTAAGTCAAGTAATTATCTATATCTAACCCATATATTTATTAACTAATTATTAATACCAACGAACAGTTGCCAGTTACGCAGTGAGAAAACCTAAGACTGATTAGACGTGAACTTCTGACATTTTAAAAATAAATAAAATTCTTCTCAAAACTTTTTTCAGCTTTAAAATAGTTCGTGAACTTTATTGAGACTTTATTTCTTTTGTTGACTAATGTGACGATTCAAAAAATGTGACAAATTGTGAATGTGACAGTTTGGGAATGTGACAGTTTGGGAATGTGACAGTTTGGGAATGTGACAGTTTGGGAATGTGACAGTTTGGGAATGTGACAGTTTGAGAATGTGACAGTTTGGGAGTGTGACAGTTTGGGAATGTTACAGTTTGGAAGTGTGACAGTTTGGGAATGTGACAGTTTGGGAATGTGACAGTTTGGGAATGTTACAGTTTGGAAGTGTGACAGTTTTGGAATGTGACAGTTTGGGAATGTTACAGTTTGGGAATGTGACAGTTTGGGAATGTGACAGTTTGGGAATGTGACAGTTTTGGAATGTGACAGTATGGGAACGTAACAGTTTGGGAATGTGACAGTTTGGGAATGTGACAGTTTTGGAATGTGAAAACTTGGGAATGTGACAGTTTTGGAATGTGAAAACTTGGGAATGTGACAGTATGGGAACGTAACAGTTTGGGAACGTGACAGTTTTGGAATGCGCCGCCCAGCCTCTCACCTGCATCTCGTACTGCAGGTGGTCGGTGTCTTCGCCGCCGAATTTGCCGAACAGGCCGGCGTCGGCGCTGGCGTCGGGCGTCAGGATGGCCGTCACGGCGCTCTGCGACACGTCGTCGGCGCCGCCGTGGCTTTTCTGCTTCTTGAAGAAGTTGGCGATCTTCGTCTTTTTCTTTGCTCCGCCGGTGGCCGCGGCGGCGGCCGCGGTGGTCGATGGCAGGTGCTGGCCGTCGGCGGCGCCCTTCGGCACCATCAGGGAGGTCGGGCCGCCACCCTCGCCGCCGCCGCGCTGCTGGAGGCGCGGGTCCAGCTTCTTGCGGAAGTTGTCAACCTCGGCGCGGCGCTGGGCGAGGCTGCGGCTGGTGAACTGCTGGTGGCAGCGGACCGGCAGGCTGAGCCGCACCACCTCCAGGTGGTCCTCCTGAGCGCTGGGCACGTACTTGGTGCTGATGCTGATCAGTGGGGTGCCGCCGGCCGAGCGCTGGGCCAGGATGTGCGAGTGCGAGCTCTCCTCCGAGATGGTCTCGAAGCTCGTCTCCAGGCGGTCGTACCACATCGGCAGCGCCGAGTGCATGTTGCTGGGGAGGAGGGATTTCAGTCGGTTCTCATGACTCACGGCTGTTCTCATGACTCACGTCTGTTCTCATGACTCACGTCTGTTCTCATGACTCATGACTCACGTCTGTTCCTATGACTCACGTCTGTTCTCATGACTCACGTCTGTTCCTATGACTCACGTATGTTCTCATGACTCATGACTCACGTCTGTTCCTATGACTCACGTCTGTTCTCATGATTCACGTCTGTTCTCATGACTCAAGTCTGTTCTCATGACTCACGTCTGTTCTCATGATTCACGTCTGTTCTCATGACTCACGTCTGTTCTCATGACTCACGTCTGTTCCTATGACTAATGTCTGTTCTCCTGACTAACGTCGTTTCTGATAGCTCATGACTCATGTTGGTTGCTATGACTTGACTAATGATGATGCT
Source organism: Macrostomum lignano (assembly GCA_002269645.1). NCBI lineage: Eukaryota > Metazoa > Platyhelminthes > Macrostomidae > Macrostomum > Macrostomum lignano. Next base: position 17,912 of record NIVC01003146.1, read on the forward strand.
TATGACTCATCATGATTCTCATCTGTAACTCATAATTTATTTGACCCATTATCATTCCTAAGCCAGAAAGTCCCAGAGCAATATCCCAGCCCCTTTCGCTCACACGCAGAACGGCTCGAACCCCTCCTGCAGGCCGCAGCAGGTGAAGTACTTGAAGCTCTTGACGTCCTGGCCGAGGTTCAGCTTGGCTGACTGCCCGACGCCCAGGGAGAAGGCGGGCACGTAGCCGGTCTTGGCGTTCACCTGGATGCCCTTGAAGGCGATCTCCTGGCCCACGCTGTCCATCATCAGCTCGCCGTTCAGGGAGAAGTCTGAGCGAGTTCGGGGCGGCGGTGATCATTGAGAGCTCACGAGAGATCATTGAGAACCTTGAGAAGTCCATGAGAAACTGACGAGAGATCATTGAGAACCTTGAGAAGTCCATGAGAAACTGACGAGAGATCATTGAGAACCTTGAGAAATCCATGAGAAACTGACGGGAGATCTTTGAGAACCTTGAGAAGTCCATGAGAAACTGACGGGAGATCTTTGAGAACCTTGAGAAATCCATGAGAAACTGACGAGAGATCATTGAGAACCTTGAGAAATCCATGAGAAACTGACGGGAGATCTTTGAGAACCTTGAGAAGTTCATGAGAAACTGACGGGAGATCTTTGAGAACCTTGAGAAATCCATGAGAAACTGACGAGAGATCATTGAGAACCTTGAGAAGTCCATGAGAAACTGACGAGAGATCATTGAGAACCTTGAGAAATCAATGAGAAACTCATGAGAGATCATTGAGAACCTTGAGAAATCAATGAGAAACTCATGAGAGACCGTTGAAATGCTTGAGGAGTCCATGGGAAACTCATGAGAGATGCTTGAGATCCTTAAAAAGTCCAGAAAAATTAATGAGCGAGCCCTGAGAAATCCCTGAGAAAGCACTAAGAGATCCCTGAGAGATCACTGAAGCACAGAGTCATGCCAGCCAATGTCAGTTAAGTAGTAGATGAGGCATTTTAATATCTAAACACGATTGCCCGATGAAGAATTTTACAGCCCCATCTTTTCAGTTCAGTCAGTTCAGATTTTTAAACTTTACTGTCACTCTGTGAAGATACAAAGGAAGTTTTACTCAATACACATCGGACAGCCAAATGTGCCTGTCGGCGGCGGGGGGGGGGGGGTTGCTTAAAACCGGTTCGCCCCGACCGCTCCCAAAAATCCAGAATTTCGTGATGAAGAAGGGAAACCTCTTCCCCAACTCCCTCTCTCCTCTCCCATCCACCCCGGCGCCTCACAAATGGTGCTATCGTCCAGATCGATCAGGCAGCCCACGACGTCGCCCTGGTGGCACCGCTTGCCGAACCGGTCGGACTCCACGTGCCACTTCCTGGCCTGCAGAGCAGCGGGCGGAGGGTGAAGCAAAAAGGCTATTGCTGCTGCTGCTGCAGTAAATTGTTGCAGAAAGTGCAGGCGGCTGTTGCTTTGCATTTTTCCACCCCACGAACTGTTCGCTCGTTCCAGTGCTGTCTGGCATTTCAGGCTGATGAAGGAGGGAAGCTGACTGGCAATCTAGCTTCAAAATGCAGCCAGTTTTCTGTGATTTCTTCTGTTCCCAAGTCAACTGCCTGGCTAAGGGGTTCGTCTGCGCCTAAAATACTCGTATTGGCTTGTTTGATCTGTTATTCTAATGGTCTAATCTAATCTGTGGGATTCTAGTGGTCTAATCTAATCTGTGGGATTCTAGTGGTCTAATCTAATCTGTGGGATTCCAATGGTCCAATCTAATCTGTGGGATTCTAGTGGTCCAATCTAATCTGTGGGATTCTAGTGGTCCAATCTAATCTGTGGGATTCCAATGGTCCAATCTAATCTGTGGGATTCTAATGGTCTAATCTAATCTGTGGGATTCCAATGGTCCAATCTAATCTGTGGGATTCTAGTGGTCTAATCTAATCTGTGGGATTCTAGTGGTCCAATCTAATCTGTGGGATTCCAATGGTCTAATCTAATCTGTGGGATTCCAATGGTCCAATCTAATCTGTGGGATTCTAGTGGTCTAATCTAATCTGTGGGATTCTAGTGGTCTAATCTAATCTGTGGGATTCTAGTGGTCCAATCTAATCTGTGGGATTCTAGTGGTCCAATCTAATCTGTGGGATTCCAATGGTCCAATCTAATCTGTGGGATTCTAGTGGTCTAATCTAATCTGTGGGATTCTAGTGGTCCAATCTAATCTGTGGGATTCCAATGGTCCAATCTAATCTGTGGGATTCTAGTGGTCCAATCTAATCTGTGGGATTCCAATGGTCCAATCTAATCTGTGGGATTCTAGTGGTCCAATCTAATCTGTGGGATTCCAATGGTCCAATCTAATCTGTGGGATTCTAGTGGTCCAATCTAATCTGTGGGATTCCAATGGTCCAATCTAATCTGTGGGATTCTAGTGGTCCAATCTAATCTGTGGGATTCCAATGGTCCAATCTAATCTGTGGGATTCTAGTGGTCCAATCTAATCTGTGGGATTCCAATGGTCCAATCTAATCTGTGGGATTCTAGTGGTCCAATCTAATCTGTGGGATTCCAATGGTCCAATCTAATCTGTGGGATTCTAGTGGTCTAATCTAATCTGTGGGATTCTAATGGTCTAATCTAATCTGTGGGATTCTAGTGGTCCAATCTAATCTGTGGGATTCTAGTGGTCCAATCTAATCTGTGGGATTCCAATGGTCCAATCTAATCTGTGGGATTCCAATGGTCTAATCTAATCTGTGGGATTCTAATGGTCTAATCTAATCTGTGGAATTCTAATGGTCCAATCTAATCTGTGGGATTCCAATGGTCTAATCTAATCTGTGGAATTCTAATGGTCCAATCTAATCTGTGGGATTCCAATGGTCTAATCTAATCTGTGGAATTCTAATGGTCCAATCTAATCTGTGGGATTCCAATGGTCCAATCTAATCTGTGGGATTCTAGTGGTCTAATCTAATCTGTGGGATTCTAATGGTCTAATCTAATCTGTGGAATTCTAATGGTCCAATCTAATCTGTGGGATTCTAGTGGTCTAATCTAATCTGTGGAATTCTAATGGTCCAATCTAATCTGTGGGATTCCAATGGTCCAATCTAATCTGTGGGATTCCAATGGTCCAATCAAATCTGTGGGATTCTAGTGGTCCAATCTAATCTGTGGGATTCTAGTGGTCCAATCTAATCTGTGGGATTCCAATGGTCTAATCTAATCTGTGGGATTCCAATGGTCCAATCTAATCTGTGGGATTCTAGTGGTCTAATCTAATCTGTGGGATTCTAGTGGTCTAATCTAATCTGTGGGATTCTAGTGGTCCAATCTAATCTGTGGGATTCTAGTGGTCCAATCTAATCTGTGGGATTCCAATGGTCCAATCTAATCTGTGGGATTCTAGTGGTCTAATCTAATCTGTGGGATTCTAGTGGTCCAATCTAATCTGTGGGATTCCAATGGTCCAATCTAATCTGTGGGATTCTAGTGGTCCAATCTAATCTGTGGGATTCCAATGGTCCAATCTAATCTGTGGGATTCTAGTGGTCCAATCTAATCTGTGGGATTCTAATGGTCTAATCTAATCTATGGGATTCTAGTGGTCTAATCTAATCTGTGGGATTCCAATGGTCCAATCTAATCTGTGGGATTCTAGTGGTCCAATCTAATCTGTGGGATTCCAATGGTCCAATCTAATCTGTGGGATTCTAGTGGTCCAATCTAATCTGTGGGATTCCAATGGTCCAATCTAATCTGTGGGATTCTAGTGGTCCAATCTAATCTGTGGGATTCCAATGGTCCAATCTAATCTGTGGGATTCTAGTGGTCTAATCTAATCTGTGGGATTCTAATGGTCTAATCTAATCTGTGGGATTCTAGTGGTCCAATCTAATCTGTGGGATTCTAGTGGTCCAATCTAATCTGTGGGATTCCAATGGTCCAATCTAATCTGTGGGATTCCAATGGTCTAATCTAATCTGTGGGATTCTAATGGTCTAATCTAAAATCTGTGGGATTCTAGTGGTCCAATCTAATCTGTGGGATTCCAATGGTCTAATCTAATCTGTGGGATTCCAATGGTCCAATCTAATCTGTGGGATTCCAATGGTCTAATCTAATCTGTGGAATTCTAATGGTCCAATCTAATCTGTGGGATTCCAATGGTCCAATCTAATCTGTGGGATTCCAATGGTCTAATCTAATCTGTGGGATTCTAATGGTCTAATCTAATCTGTGGAATTCTAATGGTCCAATCTAATCTGTGGGATTCTAGTGGTCTAATCTAATCTGTGGAATTCTAATGGTCCAATCTAATCTGTGGGATTCTAGTGGTCTAATCTAATCTGTGGAATTCTAATGGTCCAATCTAATCTGTGGGATTCTAATGGTCTAATCTAATCTATGGGATTCTAGTGGTCTAATCTAATCTGTGGAATTCTAATGGTCCAATCTAATCTGTGGAATTCTAATGGTCCAATCTAATCTGTGGGATTCTAATGGTCTAATCTAATCTGTGGGATTCTAGTGGTCTAATCTAATCTGTGGGATTCTAGTGGTCTAATCTAATCTGTGGGATTCTAATGGTCTAATCTAATCTGTGGGATTCTAATGGTCTAATCTAATCTGTGGGATTCTAATGGTCTAATCTAATCTGTGGGATTCTAATGGTCTAATCTAATCTGTGGGATTCTAATGGTCTAATCTAATCTTTGGGATTCTAGTGGTCTAATCTAATCTTTGGGATTCGAATCTCTAATCTAATCTATGGGATTCTAATGGTCTAATCTCTAATCTAATCTATGAGATTCCAATGCCTATTCCCCGGAATCCTTATTCTCTAATCCAGGGAAACCCTAATCGCTAATCCACAGAACCCTAATCGCAAATCCACAGAACCCTAATCGCTAATCCACAGAACCCTAATCGCTAATCCACAGAACCCTAATCGCTAATCCACAGAACCCTAATCGCTAATCCACAGAACCCTAATCGCAAATCCACAGAACCCTAATCGCAAATCCACAGAACCCTAATCGCTAATCCACAGAACCCTAATCGCTAATCCACAGAACCCTAATCGCTAATCCACAGAACCCTAATCGCTAATCCACAGAACCCTAATCGCTAATCCACAGAACCCTAATCGCTAATCCACAGAACCCTAAACGCTAATCCACAGAACCCTAAACGCTAATCCACAGAACCCTAATCGCTAATCCACAGAACCCTAATCGCTAATATAGGGAGCCCTGATCGCTCTCCGGTCCCGGCTCACCGAGCAGCAGTCGAAGGCGTAGGAGCCGATGGAGTCGCCCACCAGAACGCCGGCGCGCGAGTCGGCCTGCATGAATCCAACGCGGATGTTGCCCTCGGACATGACCTCGAACTCGAAGTACCACTTGCCTTGAGACACTGCCCAGGTGGTCTCCACCCGGTAGGTGCGGCTGATGTCCGAGTGGCACGGCTCCAGCATGCGCTGCATGATCAGCTCCTCGCGCACGTCAGACGAGGAGGACCGCTCGATGTCGTAGCCGAAGGCCAGAATAGTCCGGATGATCTCGGACGAGCTGGCCCGGTTCACGGCCTGGATGGCCGGGTCCACGTGCTTGAACGGCACCAGGAAGGGAGACCGCTTGAGCACCGGGTCCTCCTCGATGCCCCAGGTCCAGCCCTGGGCGATGCGGTCGCGGCCCCACAGGTTGTGCGTGTTCTCAGCCAGGTAGTCGGCCAGCTCCTCGAGAGCGGGGCTCAGCGCGTACTGGCTGAGGTCGATGGGCATCGGCTTGTAGCCGTTGGGCTGCACGAAGCTGTTGCCCAGCTTCACCGTCTTCACGCGGGTCTCCTTCTGCGGGTCCGGCACGATGTTGTAGCCCAGAATGAAGATCACCTTGAGCGTCTCCTGCGCTAGGCTGAGGTTGTAGGTCCTCTCGTAGTCGGGCAGCTGGCTGAAGGTGGTCAGGCAGGGGTTCGTCTTGTACTCGTCGCTTCTCTGCTCGCCGAACGTCCAGCCCTGCTCGATCTTCTTCATCGCCCAGATCTCGTGCAGATTCTCGGCCAGGCGCTCGCGGATCTGGTCAACGGCGGCCGGCGCCTGCATCGCCGCGCAGTCGATGGGGCTCGGCTTGAAGTTGTTGTAGGGCCCGACATCGATGGGGCCCTGGTAGATGCTCTTCTCGATGAAGCCGAAGTTGAAGCAGGGCTCGATGCGCAGCTTCCGGCCGGGCAGGATGGCGTCTGAGATCGGGCTGAAGGTGTCCAGCGGCCCGAACTTCAGCCGGCCGTGGCTGCCGCCGAACAGGAAGCGGACGCTGACCTTCGCGCCCAGGCTCACGCACGGGTAGAATGTGCCCCACTTGTCGAAGTCTTTGAAGAATCCTCTGACCGTCTGGCCGTTGACGCTGAAGGTGATGCGCGGGATGGACAGGTCGATGGCCGAGCCGATCACGTCGCCTTTTTTGAGCTGCAGCGGCACGGGCTGGACGGGCTGCGAGCTCTGGTTCGTCCACAGGTGGTTGCCGTCGAAGGCGAAGGAGTAGATATCGTCGCCGAGGCCGTTGCAGCCCCAGTTGGTGCCGCGGGCGGGGTACGGCAGGAAGCCGTCGGCGTTCGCCCAGCCGATGCGCAGGTGCGTCGGGTTGTCCGTCTTCTGCTCAATGGAGTCCACCACGACCTCGAAGCACCAGCGGCTGTACATCGCCACCCCGTCGGCGATCTTGACGGAAACGTTGGGCCGGAAGCAGCGCACATGGTCGACCAGGCGCGTCTGCAGCAGGAGGTCGCGGTCGGGCAGCAGCGTGTTGGAGATCAGGTTCTGGTTGAGCCGCACCGCCCCCTGCGACCCGGACACGCAGAGGCTGCAGAGAACCTCCAGGATTTTCGAGTCGCGGCCCTGACGATCGAGCAGGCCAACGATGGTTTGAATGTGATTCTCGCGGATCATGTTCAGCGCCTCGGGGCTGTGCGTCAGCACGGAAAACAGCACGTCCAGCACGCCCTGGGCCGCCTCCTGGCCCTCCAGGCGGCTGAACAGCCAGTTGAGCCGCTGCGTCTGCGCGAACTGCGCGCAGTTGGGCCGGTTGCCGCGGATGAGCGCGGCCAGCAGCAGGTACAGGTAGTTGCTGATGGTGTTGTAGCAGCCGCTGCGGTCCTCGCCGCAGATGGCCGCGAAGTCGCGGCTGCTCTTGAACGTTGAGCTGAACTTGTCGATGGTGTCCAGCACCAGGGAGATCATGCCCTCCTCCTGGAACAGGCCCTGCCGGTTCTTCAGGCCCTTCAGTTTCATCACGCGCATCTCGTGCTCCTCGGACTCGTCAGGGAACTCGAAAAAGTCGATGAGGTCTTTCAACGAGCGCTGCACCTCGTCAATGTTGGTTGCCTGCCAGGCGGCTGACTGCACGCCCTCGGCCAGCAGGCCGTCCAGCGCCTTCAGCAAGTTGTGGAAGAAGGCGGCGCATCGGCGGATGGCTACGGCCGACTTCGAGTCCTCGTCCTGCGACTTGGCGAAGGTGAACGCGTCGTCCATGTGGCCCTCGACCAGCAGGACGGCCTGCTTCTCCTCAACGCGGCCGATGCCGCGCTTCTTGGTCTCGTAGGTCTTGTAGGACAGCCACAGGCCGGAGGCGATGTGCTGCAGGAAGGAGTAGGTGTCGTCGTACTTCACGTCCGCCGCGCCCATGCCCTCCTCCTCGCGCTCCTCCTTGGACATCTTGTCGTCCTTGGTCTGCATGAGGCAGAAGGCGGTGACCTCCTCCGAGGCCTGCTCCACCGGCACGGTGGTCAGCAGGTTGCTGTCGGTCACGCCCAGGTACCGGCCGGAGGTCACGTGACGGATGCGCACCTTGCAGGACCAGGAGAACAGGCCGCCGGTCCAGCGGATCTTTACGTGCTCCACTCGCCACAGCGAGCGCGCCTGGCTCTTGGCGTCGCCGGTCTCGTACATCACCTTGGGCAGGTCGGTGGGCGCCTCGCTCTCCTCCTGGCAGATCGTCAGGCACTCGTCGCCGTGCGTGAAGCGCAGCACGTCGCCGCCGAACACGCAGCTGAGATTTTTCTGCCGGATGGCGCCGCTGCTGACCGGGATGATGGTCCACAGGGTCTGGCGAAACGAGGCCAGCACGCCGTTGTCCTCGGGAGAGAAGTGCTGCGGGTTTTTGGGGCGGAGTTGGGTGAGTCCTCGGTAGATGGGGATTTCGCAGGTCGGATTTCAGCTTCAAAATATCGGCTGTCCCAATGTCTGTGCCTATCAGCACACAATACGCTCGTACACCTGCTATGCACTTTAGCTATCCAGAATGTGCATTCAGCCGGGCACTCACATGCTTGGGCGCAACCTAGGGATTCACCCGGCCGTTTCAATTGGCAACACACACACGCAAGTCCCTATTGGACAGAATAGTAGTCACGTGACTGATCTCAGCCAATAGCGACTTACATGTGTGTGTTGCCAATAGAAACGGCCGGGTGATTCCCAAGGTTGCGCATGTACGGGCACTCACCAAATACCGCTCGGACGAAACGCTGACCAAAATGAAGTCGTCGCCAATGCGCACTTTCTCGCCGTCCGACCGCGTCTTCGAGGCCGGGTGCACGGTCCACCAGCAGGATTCACCTAGGGGAAGGGGGTAAGCGGCGTGTGAAGTTCGTCAACTTTTAGCACGAGCTTTGAGCAAAGCAGCATTAACGAGGCTCGGGAACAGAGTGGGGAAAAGCCCCGCATGGAACTCCCTGCGGCCCAGTGCAATGAGTAGTTGGCTTGGCAAAATATTAAATTTTGGGATTGAATGGGAAAACAGGGTAAACTGGGAAATTAGCAACTTGAAGAGCGATGGGTAAAAGCAGCCAACTATTGAGTCCGATCGGCCATAACTCCATGCTTATCCGGATATTCATCATCCCGAATCAATAATGAATTTTAATAAATTACTATTAATGATAGAAATATACCTAATATTAAAGGCATACAAGCCAAGAAGAGAAAAAATTCATTGCTCCCCGACACCCGGAAGGAAAAGTTCGAAGGAGTCGAATTTATTGATTGATAAAAAACCAAAAAACCATCAGCAGCATGGCAGCATCGAACAAGCTTTGCAAAAGTTCTTACTTCCTCGTCCTGCGAAATAGGATTTTGTGTTATAAAATTGATTTATGAGCAGCACAAGATAGTACTCAAATGAGTGAGTGCGGCACTTTCCACCGACCAAAATTTGAGTTCATGCTTGATAGGTACCAGAAACGGAGCAGCAAATTTTGTAATGACTTATCCAGGTGTATCAACTTCTGTACACTTGAATCATTTCAGAATGCATATCATCAAGAAGATATTTATCTAACGCCTTACAAGGTGTCTACAACAGACAGCAAAGCAAGATGATAAAAAGGAAAAAATTGCAGTTTAAGCGAAAGTTCGTAAAGCGAAATTGACAGAGTAAAAAACAATAGGCGGGATGGTGAACTTACTAATGGACCCTAAAATGGCGTGTGAGGGGATGAAAAAGTACATCGGTTTTACTCAAGTTAATCTTGTTTGTCGGTGACCAACAGTGCGTGTGTCTGTGCGTTGCTCCATTCTATATTTAGATTTCACAGCCACCTATCTCCACGACCTTGACTGCGTGCGTACAGCCCCAGAATGTACATTCCCTAGAACTATTTATAGACACGGTCCTTTGACTTTAAACCCTCGATTTCTCCTTACCCCCGTACATCAGAGCCACATTCCTCCGCGAACTTGGCTCCAGTGTACATTTAGCTATTCATAGCTTCTGTCTTTCTACCCTCTCTGAAAACACCTCCCCCATTTTTGCCCTTCTCTCCCCATAAAAACTATATACCTAATGGCTTTTTAAAACAAGCACACACCTGCCATTTATCACTATCAGCATGAGTAACATTTATCAACGCAGAAAAAAGTACACAGCAGTCTGAACTAAATAAGTTAGAACACGCAATTCATGGATCCATATAATAAGTAACACCGACCAAGCTTAGCTAGGCCTCACCTTGGGGCTGCTCTTCCAATCCAACATCGAAAGCTAGCTTGTCCCGTGAGCTCGAGGTTGTTAGACAAGTGAGATACTGAAATTAGAATAGTATCACTTATTTTTGTAAGTTATATTAAATGCACATACGAAAGCTACTACTGTTGCTATTTATTATTACCATAGAGCTGGCGTGATGTCTCAGCAGGATGGCGTGACCATACAGCAGGGTCTTGTGACCCGACTGTCCCGAGTCCTGAAATGCGATTAGAATTGTTACTACCGGGTCCTTTGGATGAGCAGCGGGATCACTAGAGGATCATTGGGGAGGCTATTGAAGGATCATTGGGGAGGCTGCTGAAGGATCATTGGGGAGCCTAATGAAGGATGAGGGGAGCCTGGAAGCCTGAAGTCTGTTGAGCCCATCAGGCCAGCCCGACTCACCACGTTGCTCTTTGACGAAACCATTTCCTGCAGGGCGCGCACTGACAATGCCTTTTCAAGAACGAATTTGCACACGGAAAAGTCCGGCGGCACGTCCTGGCATTGGGACAGAAAATGGCAGGTAAGAGAATTGTTCGGTTTAGTGAGGCACGCGGTGATTGTACAGCCGGCTCACCTTGTTTGACAGATTCTCCAGGTAGCACATGCGGTTGCCGAAGCCCTGGGCGGCCAGCGACACGCGCTGAGAGTTTCCGCTGGCATTGTGGATGACGCAGCTCAGGCTGAGAAGGTCGTCCTGGAGTGCGCGGGGTGCGGGAGCTGGCTGTGCGGGTGCCGGGATCTACTGACAGGGTAGAGGGGATCTAATAGGCAGTGGGAATTTAATAGGGAGTGGGGGATATAATAGGGGGTGGGGGATCTAATAGGGGATAGAGGGGATATAATAGAGGGAAGAGGGGATCTAATAGGGATAGAGGGGATCTAATAGAGGAAAGAGGCGATCTAATAGAGGGAAGAGGCGATCTAATAGAGGGAAGAGGGGATATAATAGAGGGAAGAGGGGATCTAATAGAGGGAAGAGGGGATCTAATGGAGGGAAGAGGGGATCTAATAGGGGGAAGAGGGGATCTAATAGGGGGAAGAGGGGATCTAATAGAGGGAAGAGGGGATCTAATAGAGGGAAGAGGGGATCTAATAGAGGGAAGAGGGGATCTAATAGGGGGAAGAGGGGATCTAATGTAATAGGGTTGAGTGCTGATCTTCTTGGGGTTCAGGGCGAAAGCAACAGTTTTAAAGTACTAACCGTCCTCAAGAATGAGGTGTCCTCATCTGACTCGCCTTCCATGCCCTTGGAAAGGAAATGGCAAAGGGAGCACGATGTACTTTGGCAAGTGAGTTTGGATTTCAAAGCAGCAAAAATGAATGAATAAAACAGAAAGCAGGAAAGCTTAGCACCATAAAAAGCAAAACCAGACAGTTTGGCGTCACCTGAAAGTCTGACACTCAGGTAACAAATGACGCAACAGTTGCTCGAAAAGCCGAACGCCGAAGGAAATTCTTTTTGAATAACTCGATAAAAAGATTTGACACTCAACAAAAATCAATCAATAACTGGCGGAAGAAACGCAGCGGATCTAAGGTGAATTTACATCCTCCGACAGCATGAGGTGAACCATAGCTGGGCAGCCGGGGTGGCGACTGATTCTTCTGCTGCTGCTGATGAAGCTGGGAGGCTGGCTGGTTTATCACCGAACACTTCGGTTCGCCAATGGGTCAGCGGATGCGGCACTGGCGGAGGCTGCAGAGGTGCGCGCACAGGGGTTGGGAGCGCTGGTTGATCGCAAACTACCGGGGAGTCTCTACCCCCCCCCCCCCCGGGTCCGGGTAGCAACGCCCTTTACCTGCGAACTTCGATCGCCGAGAGCAAGCAGAAGGCTGGTGGCCTGCAGAGTTCCCGGGGGCCGCTTCTGCCTGCAGCTTGAATGTGACGTTGGATGCACTGCTGCTGCTGCTGCAGCTACTAGAAGCAAAGATCTGGAACTGCAGGCAATTTTTTGGACACAGGGGGCCACGCGCGGCTGACAGCGGGTGAGAGGGGGGAGAAGGGATCGGGGGGAGAAATTTCTGGGGTTGGGGAGGGAAGAGACGCAAGGAGAGACAGAGAAGGAAGTCTGAAGACGAGAGAGAGAGAGGGCAGGAGTGCAGCTCAGTGCAGCTCGCAGGGCCGATCGCAGCTGCGCTCCCCCTTCTCTCCTTCCCCAGGCCAGGCAGATCCCGAAGCTCTGCGGCCACCCCTCTGCCACGTGCAGCCGCAAAGTCGCGCAGCAAGAGCGGCTTGCCGTCGACTGTGCGAAATTCAGACGGACAGACAGACAGACAGACAGACAGACAGACAGACAGACAGACAGACAGACAGACAGACAGACAGACAGACAGACAGACAGACAGACAGACAGACAGACAGACAGACAGACAGACAGACAGACACTAGGACAGACAGACAGACAGACAGACAGACAGACAGACAGACAGACAGACAGACACTAAGACACAGACAGACAGACAGACAGACAGACAGACAGACAGACAGACAGACAGACAGACAGACAGACAGACAGACAGACAGACAGACAGACAGACAGACAGACAGACAGACAGACAGACAGACAGATCTTCATTTCAGTGTCTGTCTTGGTGTCTGTCCTAATGCTATAAGAATCGACATGAATCATGATTAATAGAAACCGACAAGAGTCATGAGTCATAAGAACATGTGTCGTAAAATCCGGCGTGAATCATAAGAACCGACATGAGTCATAAAAACCGACATGAGTCATAAAAACCGACACGAGTCATAAAAAACCGACACGAGTCATAAAAAACCGACACGAGTCATAAAAACCGACATGAGTCCCAGTCGCGAGACTTAATGCCGACCCAGCAACATGCATTCCAAATTTCCAAATAGTCACATTCCCAACCGTCACATTCCCAAACTTTACATTCCCAAACGGTCACACACTCAAATTGTCACATTCCGAGCGTAGCTACGCAAGTTAAAAAAAGATTTTAAGTTTCAATAAACTTCAAAATTTTCGAAAAAGTTCTGGCAAGAATTTTTTTTCTTTTTTCGAATTCCAGAATCTCATGTCTAATCAAAGTCTCACTGCTATACTGGCTACTGCTCGCTAGTAGTAACTATATTGTTTATTAAAAATGTGGGTTAAATATCGATAACTTGACTTGAATGGAACAGGAGTTCTTAACAAACACTAGAGTCTAACTTGTGCGTATGGACAGAAAAATGGGCTGGTGCACCCTTCAGCTAGTGCACCCTGATCCTTCAGCTGGTGCCCCCGATCCTTCAGCTGGTGCCCCCCGATCCTTCAGCTGGTGCCCCCGATCCTTCAGCTGGGTGCCTCCCGATCCTTCAGCTGGGTGCCTCCCGATCCTTCAGCTGGGTGCCTCCCGATCCTTCAGCTGGGTGCCTCCCGATCCTTCAGCTGGGTGCCCCTCCCCGATCCTTCAGCTGGGTGCCCCTCCTCGATCCTTCAGCTGGGTGCCTCCCAATCCTTCAGCTGGGTGCCCCTCCCCGATCCTTCAGCTGGGTGCCTCCCGATCCTTCAGCTGGGTGCCCCCCGATCCTTCAGCTGGTGCCCCCCGATCCTTCAGCTGGTGCCCCCGATCCTTCAGCTGGGTGCCTCCCGATCCTTCAGCTGGGTGCCTCCCGATCCTTCAGCTGGGTGCCTCCCGATCCTTCAGCTGGGTGCCTCCCGATCCTTCAGCTGGGTGCCCCTCCCCGATCCTTCAGCTGGGTGTCCCTCCCCGATCCTTCAGCTGGGAGCCCCGGATCTTTCAGCTGGGTGCCCCTTTCCGATCCTTCAGCTGGGTGCCCCTTTCCGATCCTTCAGCTGGGTGCCCCCCGATCCTTCAGCTGGGTGCCCCATGATCCTTCAGCTGGGTGCCCCTTTCCGATCCTTCAGCTGGGTGCCCCTTTCCGATCCTTCAGCTGGGTGCCCCCCGATCCTTCAAGGCGGTCAGGAGTGCTTCGGACTGCAGGACAGCCCTCACGGAACGGAAGTCCGCTGCGATGTCGCAGATCCTCGCGATCATCAGACACCAGACCGCCGAGGTAGACGAACTGCTGACAGCGCCTCGGCAGAAAATTGCAGCCTCAATTTCGTCCGGCACTCAGAGCACGACGGTCTTCTGCGTGGTGACCACCAGGCCGACAGTCGCCGCAATGCTTTCCAGCCGGTCCAGCCGCCGCTGGGCGCCCTCGACGGTCGAGGACAGCAGGGCGAGATCGTCGGCGGAGCCAAGCACACTGAGCTGCCTCTCCGGTTGGCGCCGACCCACGCGTCGCTGCAGCAGAAAGCCGTCGTCGTTAGAAGGAAGAGCGGTCCGCAGCACCCAGTCAAGCACCAGGACGAACAGGAACGAAATCCGACAGGCCGTCCGGTGTCAGCACAGCAGCGTTCGTGCCATGATACAGCGCCATGACGGCGGGAATCAGCTGCTCTGGTATGCTGGGAGCACAGCACTCACGACCGAGTCGAAAGCCTTCCTGAAGTCAATAAAGAGAACAATCAGGCTCGACTCGGTCCGCGCTTTCTCGATGACTCGGCGAAGAGCCAGGATCTGCGCCACTGTGCCGCGCAGGACTGCAGGCAGATACCTCGGTGCTTCTCAAGCCGTGTGGTGCCCCCCCCCCCCGATTCTTCGGAATAGCGATGTGCGCCGTGTTACATTCGCTGTGAGCCGCCTCACCGAAAAGCAGGCGGTTCATCACATTGGCAACCTCACTGGCCTCACAGCTGAGTCGCAGCCCTCATAATCGAATTGTCAAAACCGAAGGGGCTTGTAGCCTAGTGGTCAGAGCATGTGACCTACGACTGAAAGGTCGGGCCCTCGGGGTTCGATTCTCGACCCATTTGTGTCCTTGAGCAAGAAACTTAACTTTGCATTGCTTCAGTTCACCCAACTGTAAAGTCGGTTACCAGCATTAGCTGGGGTAATTTAGGGGGTGTGGTGACCCCCCCCCCAGTCCTTGGACTGAACAGCCGTACGCAGCCTTCAGATGCGCCGCGTAATAGCTGCGGCTGAGCTGTCGGTTGCACATCTGCCGGTGTAATCAATTGTTATTTGTTATTAGTTCAAAAGCAGTTGATACCTTAACAGTAGAACAACCAAGAGGGGGGGAGGGAAATTCCCCCCCCCTGACAATTTTTTTGCTGCGCCGGAACGGAGCAACGCAGGCACACGAAATTCAAGAACACGGGCTGACTTTTTGTTGCGCACCTTCTCAAACAAGAATCAAGTCGCCAGCCCTTCGGACCGTTGAGATATTAGACAATTCTGCCAGAAGGTCGGATTTTTCCCATAAGCGCTAGTGTATTCAGTACACCCCTGTGCGCCAATTAGCACTGCGCCTCAGTGCAGCCTTGCCAAGTCTACAAATTTCACCAGCACGTCGAACACATGTGTCTGCATCAGCTCTGACTTCGTTGGTTACTGGCCTTCACCCAAGTGGAGCTTCTGGACCCTAAACAGCTGTGGCACCAGGTGACTATCGACACCCTGATGCGGATTTCTCTAGTTTCGTCGATCAAGCCTCGACAGAGGGCAAGAATCAACCGCCAGACATTCTCAGCTAGTCTCTCAAGCATTCCGTCATCACCCGGACGCCGTCGGCTCCTTCAAAAAATTACAACAGGTGACTATGGACATCCTGTTGCAAATATGTCAGGTTTTTCTTATCAAGCTTCAATAATGAGCAAACCTCAACTGCTGGACATCCTCAGCTAGTCAGTCAAGCATTCAGCCATCACCCCGACGCCGTAAGCACCTTCAACAGGTGGCACCAGGGGAGTAAGGACACCTGAGCGTGATTTTTCATCATGCTCTTAACATTTCGGCGTCGGGGTGATGGCTGATTCTTGTTTGAGAAGGTGCGCAACAAAAAGTCAGCCCGTGTTCTTGAATTTTGTGTGCCTGTGTTGCTCCGTTCCGGCGCAGCAAAAAAAATTGTCAGGGGGGAAATTCCCCCCCCCTCTTGGTAGTTCGACGGGCGGAAAAATGGCTTGGTATTCCTACTGTTAAACTGACTTGTCATTATAGACTCAACCAATGGCAACTGTGTGCTCGATGGAGTTGGCAAGTGTGAGAATTAGCTTGCAATGTAGCCCAAAAAATCAAAGTTTTGATAACAATAATGATAGATTTGTTTGCATTTGAATCTTCAGGTTTTAAATAAATATAAAGACATTAATAATAATAATAATATAAATGGTTTTGTTTTACGTTTGACACCGATCGCCGCGCCAATACTGAAGTTGCTCAGACTGGCAATGATGAAGCCAAGGATGCTGGAGGTGAAAATGTACACAGATGAGTAGATGCAGATTATATAAAAAGCTAGGACTCGATAAAAAGTATTGATAAAGCTATGCTTGAGGGTAAAAGAGCACAAAAAGGAGAGTTGCAAGCGGATTAGACTGGGAATCAGAATAGAATTTTGGTAAATCAAGTCAGGACAGGCAAATAAAATCATCAAGTCAGTTCTCGCTAGCAAATGGATGAGCACCGACTGTGTTTGGTTGGAGCACAGATCTGTCAGTTGCAACTGGAATCAAATGTTGAAGCAGGTAAGTCATAACAATATCTGGTAATATTATTAATAAAACTGCGGCACAACAGGTCGAGAGCTGGCAGGCGGGCAAGTCGGGGCCGGCGTGGCTGCTGCAACTGGGCGGCGCCGCATGAGCTGGGCCGGGGGGTTGGCGGCTGCTGATGGAGCTGAGGTGAGGGCAGAGGGGGTGGGGGGCAGAGGGGGTGAGAGCAGAGGGGTGAGGGGCAGAGGGGTGAGGGCAGAGGGGGTGGGGGCAGAGGGGGTGAGGGCAGAGGAGGTGAGGGCAGAGGGGGTGAGGGCAGAGGGGTGAGGGCAGAGGGGGTGAGGGGCAGAGGAGGTGAGGGCAGAGGGGGTGAGGGGCAGAGGAGGTGAGGGCAGAGGGGGTGAGGGGCAGAGGAGGTGAGGGCAGAGGGGGTGAGGGGCAGAGGAGGTGAGGGCAGAGGGGGTGAGGGTAGAGGAGGTGAATAACAAATACAACTGGCAAAGTGCCCGCCCAGTTGAGCAGCAGCGCGGAGGCACAGAAGGACACAAAAGTACAAAAGATGAGAACGGCAAAGTGCGGATATACAAATGACGGCGAACGGTAAAAACTGGCAGATAAAAATGCAAGCCATATACGGGCAGGGGACTGGAGCAGCGCTGAGCATTATGGAGGATGGGGTGGCAGTCAGGCCAGCGTAAAAACAAGAAAATCTGTGAATATAATAAACAAGCAAAGTGGTAAATTCAATACTACTCACTAAACATACAGAAATGTACCAATGGGAAAAGCATCTGAGCATGCCAATAAATAATAACAGTCATCATAATCAGAAAATAACCCTGCAGAAGTTGATCATTTTATTATAAGACTAAGACGAGCAAAGGGCACTTTTGCACGCAAATTATACACTGATTCTGGCCTGCTTACTAACAGTAGGATAATTCGAATCTGCAAAGCTTTCGATAGCAACAATGGGGAAGACGACAATTGATGAATTTGACAGCCATAATCTTTGTGGTTAAATAAATTGACGATGAGTCAGACGGATGGTTAGGAATGTGGGATCAGAAGGCCAGCTACTGGACAGACAGACAGACAGACCGGATTAGTGCATCCATTGATTAATGACTGTACGCGAGTCTGCGGCGAAGTCAAAACAATTTTATAAGGGTCAAACAGCTCAAAAGAGGCGCTATTGGAGTCCCTACTCAGGTAACTGGAGTCCCTACTTAAGTACATGGAGTCCCTACTAAAGCAACGGGGAGTCCCTACTAAAGCAACGGGGAGTCCCTACTTAAGTACAGGGAGTCCCTACTAAAGCAACGGGGAGTCCCTACTTAAGTACGGGGAGTCCCTACTAAAGTAACGGGGAGTCCCTACTGAAGTAACGGGGAGTCCCTACTAAAGTAACGGGGAGTCCCTACTGAAGTAACGGGGAGTCCCTACTAAAGTAACGGGGAGTCCCTACTGAAGTAACGGGGAGTCCCTACTGAAGTAACGGGGAGTCCCTACTAAAGTAACGGGGAGTCCCTACTGAAGTAACGGGGAGTCCCTACTGAAGCAACGGGGAGTCCCTACTGAAGTACTGAAGTCAGGGCGGCTGTACACCCTGTGTGAGCGTGTGTGAGTGCGTGCCTGCGTACAGGGCACAGATGAGCAGTGGCGCTAGTAGGCATGGCAGCAGCAGTTGACAGGCGGGAGGTCACAGCTCGGACAGCAGCCGCATGGAGGCGTCGCTTCTGGCAGTTTTGATGGCCTCCATCGGCAGACCGCTGTTGTTCCTGCGCAGCTGCAGGGTCTGCTGTCCGCGCAGGTCGTTGGCTTGCGCCTTGGCGGCGGTGCTGGAGGCCACATAGGCAGCGGCCAGCGAGTGCGAGCTGGTGGAGTTCAGCTTGTTCAGCTGCTCGACGGACTGCTGCGGCCGCTTGGTGGAGTTGGTGACGGACCGGACGCTGCCGCTGCTGCCGCGGAGTTTGTCGTCGCGGTTGATTCGCCGGAAGCCGAGGTAGTCCAGCGGCTGGCTGGGCGGCGCCTCCTCCAGGCAGGCCGCCACGCAGCCCGGATGTCTGGCTAGCTCCTCGGCCACATCCGTCATGGTCGGCCGCTTGTCGTGCTCGAAGCTCCAGCAGCAGGCCATGAGGTTGCGCAGCAGCGGGTTGACGTCCACCGGCAGGTGCTCCAGCAGGGTGTCGCCGCGTTTCACGGCGTCGCAGACCTCCTCGTTGGAGCGGCTGCCGTAGGGGAACTTGCCGAAGGTGACGATCTCGTACAGCACGATGGCGTAGGACCAGACGTCTGACTTGTAGGTGAACAGGCCGTACTGGATCGCCTCCGGCGACATCCAGCGGACTGGCAGCATGCCGCGGCGATCGAATCTGCGGGCAGCATGGAAGTAAAGTACTGTTGCAGCAGTGGGATTCAATGCATTACAGCAATGGAAGGCACTGCATTACAGCAATGGAAGGCATTGCATTACAGCAATGGAAGGCACTGCATTACAGCAATGGAAGGCACTGCATTACAGCAATGGAAGGCATTGCATTACAGCAATGGAAGGCACTGCATTACAGCAATGGAAGGCACTGCATTACAGCAATGGAAGGCACTGCATTACAGCAATGGAAGGCACTGCATTACAGCAATGGAAGACACTGCATTACAGCAATGGAAGGCACTGCATTACAGCAATGGAAGGCACTGCATTACAGCAATGGAAGACACTGCATTACAGCAATGGAAGGCACTGCATGACAGCAGTGGAAGGCACTGCATGACAGCAGTGGAAGGCACTGCATTACAGCAGTGGAAGGCACTGCATTACAGCAATGGAAGGCACTGCATTACAGCAGTGTAAGGCACTGCATTACAGCAGTGGGAGTCACTGCATTACAGCAGTGGGAGTCATTGCATGACAGCAGTGGAAGGCACTGCATTACAGCAGTGGGAGTCATTGCATGACAGCAGTGGAAGGCACTGCATTACAGCAGTGGGAGTCATTGCATGACAGCAGTGGAAGGCACTGCATTACAGCAGTGGGAGTCATTGCATGACAGCAGTGGAAGGCACTGCATTACAGCAGTGGGAGTCATTGCATGACAGCAGTGGAAGGCACTGCATTACAGCAGCAGTGGGAGTCATTGCATGACAGCAGTGGAAGGCACTGCATTACAGCAGTGGGAGTCACTGCATGACAGCAGTGGAAGGCACTGCATGACAGCAGTGGAAGGCACTGCATGACAGCAGTGGAAGGCACTGTAAACCAAGAATTGCATTAATTGCAAGCAGTTATCAATTGCAACAACAGCCAGTCAGCCAACTGGCACTCAACAACGTAAACAAACAAGCGGCAGTTTCGTTGGAAAGTCGGAAAACGAGCGATTTCAACTCTCTGCGCAAGTTTGAAAGCTTCAGAGCGAGCGCGCACAGTGGGGCACAGGGCGCAGGGTTGTAAAACACCCCCTCCTTTCGGACTCAGTACCAGTTTAATGCTGGTAGCGCGCGAACAAGCAGAGAATTCTGCAACTTGCACTTTTAGGGCCTTGAAAAAGTTGCCAACAGCGATTTACCAGCGGGCTTGTCAGCTTAACCACTTAGAGAGCTGCGCGCGAGTTGACACGAAACAGTGGACAGTTGAAGTTTATAGCCTTAGATTCTTAGCCATAAGATCTCGGACATAAAAATTTAAAAGGCCCCGGACAGTCGGACACCCAGCTTAAAAACCCCAGACACTCAGTTTACAACCCGGACACCCTCATTACAAACCTAGCTCTCAGACACTCAGCTTACTAACCCCGGGCACAGCTTATAAATCCCGGACACCCATCTTATAAATCCCGGATATCCATCTTATAAATCCCGGACACTCATCTTATAAAACCCGAACAACCAGCTTATAAATCCCGGATACCCAGCTTATAAATACCGGACACCCATCTTATAAATCCCGGACACCCATCTTATAAATCCCGGACACCCATCTTATAAATCCCGGACACTCATCTTATAAAACCCGAACAACCAGCTTATAAATCCCGGATACCCGGCTTATAAATCCCGGACACCCATCTTATAAATCCCGGACACTCATCTTATAAATCCCGGACACTCATTTTATAAAACCCGGACACTTATCTTAAAAAACCCGGACAAACCCCGGACACCCTAGGCAGAAGACAGCAGTCCCCCAGCTCACCGATAATAGTCCTTCTTGTCGCTGACCTCCCTGGCCAGCCCGAAGTCGCAAATCTTGATGGTGAGCTTGTCGGTCACCAGGCAGTTGCGAAGCGCCACATCCCGGTGGATGTACTTGACCCCGTGCAGGTACTCCAAGCCCTTGGCGATGTCTATAGCAAAGTTCGTCAGCGTAGTCGGCAGGCTGGCCGAGAACTCGCCGGGCTCCCTGGCGTGGACGCGCCGGGAGATCAGGTAGGTCTTCAGGTCGCCGTGCAGGCACATCTCCATGATGGCGTAGAACGGCTCCTCCTGGGTGGACACGGCCAGCAGACAGACGATGTTGGAGTGCTTGAACTGGCGCATCAGAGTGGCCTCGCTCAGGAAGGTGCACTTCTCCGAGTTGCTGGCCGTGTCACGGAGCGACTTCAGCGCGCAGGGAATCCACTGGTTCTTCAGCTGCACCTCGCCGCCGAGAACGATGCCGAAGGCGCCTTCGCCGAGCTTCCTGTTGACGGACACGCGGTCCCTCGGCACCTCAATGTCGGCCAGCCGCTGCTTCAGCTCCATCAGCGGCTCGTCCAGGAACATCTGGCGCTTCATCTGCTGGTGGTTGACGTACCGGAACCCGACAACTGCCACCACCACCACAAGGATGATGAAGAAGATGATGACGCTGAAGGTGAAGATGAGGTTCACCTTCTGGCAGTCCAGATCTGGCATGCGCAGCAGAGTGCGGATGAAGTCGTTCCAGCCGCAGGACTCGCGCGCCAGCCGCTCGATGAATTTAAAGTTCGACTTGAACTCTTTGAAGTTTGTAGTGTTCTTCATGGAGCCGTTCTGAGGATTGGGCAGAGCGGTGTGGCACTGTTTATCTTGGATCATTGTTCTCATATATCTGAGCATTGGTTCTCATATCTCTGAGCATTGTTCTCATATATCTGAGCATTGGTTTTCATATCTCTGAGCATTGTTCTCATATATCTGAGCATTGGTTTTCATATCTCTGAGCATTGATTCTCATATATCTTAGCATTGGTTCTCATATCTCTGAGCATTGATTCTCATATATCTGAGCATTGGTTCTCATATCTCTGAGCATTGGGTCTCATATTTCTGAGCATTGGGTCTCATATCTCTGAGCATTGGGTCTCATATCTCTGAGCATTGGGTCTCATATCTCTGAGCATTGGGTCTCTATCTCTGAGCATTGGGTCTCATATCTTTGATCATTGTTCTCATATCTCTGAGCATTGATTCTCATATCTCTGAGCATTGGGTCTCATATCTCTGAACATTGGTTCTCATATATCTGAGCATTGGTTTTCATATCTCTGAGCATTGATTCTCATATATCTTAGCATTGGTTCTCATATCTCTGAGCATTGATTCTCATATATCTGAGCATTGGTTCTCATATCTCTGAGCATTGGGTCTCATATTTCTGAGCATTGGGTCTCATATCTCTGAGCATTGGGTCTCATATCTCTGAGCATTGGGTCTCATATCTCTGAGCATTGGGTCTCTATCTCTGAGCATTGGGTCTCATATCTTTGATCATTGTTCTCATATCTCTGAGCATTGATTCTCATATCTCTGAGCATTGGGTCTCATATCTCTGAACATTGGTTCTCATATCTCTGAGCATTCTCACAGCTCTGCACATGAATACAGCCAGACCCGGACACTCACCTGGAAGGTCTCCCAGTTGTACCTGAACAGCTGCTGGGAGGTGAAGCCGAGCTTATCGCCAGAGTACTGGTGCAGGTACACCATCATGGAGCCGGAGCGGACATTGTGCAAATCGTTGAAGCTGACGTTGTGCGCGTCCCTGGCCATTTCGGAGGGGAAGTCCGTGCTATTGATCTTGGCCAGGTAGGAGTTCACCTGCAGTGCAATGGGAGGCTTGATTTAGGGCCATTCAAAGCCTAGTGAAGAGTGTAGGATAATTGCACTCGCAGGTAAATAGGTCATGACCTCAAGCAAAGCAACAAAACGGGGTCATGACCTCAATCAAGGAACAAATGGGGTCATAACCTCAATCAAAGCAACAAAACGGGGTCATGACCTCAATCAAAGCAACAAAACGAGGTTATGACCTCAATCAGAGCAACAAAAGGGGGTCATAAACTCAATCAGAGCAACAAAATGGGGTCATGACCTCAATCAGAGCAACAAAACGGGGTCATGACCTCAATCAGAGCAATAAAATGGGGTCATGACCTCAATCAGAGCAACAAAAAAGGTCATGACCTCAATCAGAGCAACAAAACGGGGTCATGATCTCAATCAGAGCAACAAAAAAGGTCATGACCTCAATCAGGGCAATAAAATGGGGTCATGACCTCAATCAGAGCAACGAAATGGGGTCATGACCTCAATCAGAGCAACAAAACGGGGTCATGACCTCAATCAGAGCAACAAAACGGGGTCATGACCTCAATCAGAGCAACAAAATGGGGTCATGACCTCAATCAGAGCAACAAAATGGGGTCATGACCTCAATCAGAGCAACAAAACGGGGTCATGACATTAATTTAGACAAGGTAATAACCTGCAACTAAGAGGCCGTAATGCTTGTAGAAGCTTAAGGCAACAATAAGAATTTTGAGTAGTAAGTAAAAAGCAAAATCGAATCAAAGTTTCAACCATTTCCATGAAAAACTAAAAGCAAAAACTGAAATAGAACATTTTGTACTCTGAGAGAATCGGCTACATGCGACTTGGTACATGCATAATGTAATATAAAAGTACACACAGCGGTTCATGAATTCCAGTCAAACAAAAAAATATTGCGACCTTTCAGCGAGCCCCGTATTGACAAAACACAGCCAGCCAGCCAGTCAGCTCGGTGTGTTGGCTGTCAGCCTCTCCTCACGTACCCTAACAGCTGTTAGTGTAAGAGGGGAACCCAGCGACCCCAGGCCCCGCCCAGGCGTACCACACGGGCATTGGAGAAGTGGTAGGTGCTGCTCGGGTCGTCCTCGATTAGGAGAGCCACCGAGTTGGCCAGGACGCTGACCGCATCGCTGGCGTAGCTGTGGAAATAGTCCTCGTCCAGGGAGTGCTCGTGTCGCTGCCCGCTGCCGGCCGAGGTCACGTTGATGTAGTTCTTCACAATCAGATGCTGCTTGGCCGGCTGCAGCAGCTTGGAGTGCGGGCAGTGGGTCTCCTGCAGACCGGGCAGGTACTGGCTGCAGTTCACCTTCTCCGTGCCGTTCACCTGGCCTGGTGTGGGGAAGGGTGCAAGGGCTGGGCCTTGACTGATATCGGCTGGAGAATGGGGATCCAAGTGTCCGAAACACGGGACACCCCAACTTCTGACAACTCATCAACTTCATAAACTTCTTGACACCTGATCAGCCTATTAAACCTTGGACACCTCACCAACTTCCTAAACCTCGGACACCTTATCAACTTCCTAAACCTCGGACACCTTATCAACTTCCTAAACCTCGGACACCTTATTAACTTCCTAAACCTCGGACACCTCATCAAATTCCTAAACCTCGGACACCTCATTAACTGCCTAAACCTCAGACACCTCATCAACCTAAACCTCGGACACCTCATCCAATTCCTAAACCTCGGACACCTCATCAACTTAAACCTCGGACACCTTATCAACTTCCTTAACCTCGGACACCTAAACTTTTAAAACTCCAGACACCCTACCAGTGAAAAATTCGGTCACGGAAACATTCGAAACTCGGACACCCCAGCTTCCGACACCTCGGACATCCAAACATTCAAAACAAAAACCAAGGACACCGCCGCGCTGTTCCAAAACCTCGGACATCCCACCCCAACTTTTGAGACTTCGGTCACTAAATTCCAAAATCTCGGACACCCCTAGCTTTGTGTAACAACAACATCCGATATGTATCGAAAAAAGCGATTCAAAGGGAGAATTGAGCACTCACCGCTTAAAAAGATCTTTCTGCTCCAGTGGGCGAGAATGAACAGGTAGTTATTATCGGGAGTCATGTCCAGCTCCGCAGCGGCGCACAGGTACAAACAGGTGCCCCTATCAAAGTAGTCCATGGCCAGCACCTGGCAGCCTTCACGTCGCATTGATTTCAGATTCTTCAGCGCCTGCTTGTAGCTCAGCCGCTCCTCTTCGATCACCTCCTCGTGGCAGACGTTGATGGTGCCGGAGTCCAAGAAGGCGGTCTTGTTCAGGAACATCTTGTTGCGCACCAGCAGCCCGATGGTGTCCCACTTGCGCTGGTTCAGGTAGCTGGTGATCGTGTCCGAGTACGGCTCGTAGCTGGGGATGGTGCGGTAAAAGTACGGATAGCGGGAGGTGTCGCTGTACACCTGCGACTCCACTGTGGGGGAGATGACCACCGTCTGGAAATTGTTGCTGGCCTCCACCACGGGTTCGATCGTGTCTGAGCAGGTGGCTCCGATGACGCCAAGCAGCGGCTGCTTCTTCGGCTGCAGCAGGGTGCTGATGTAGAATCCCAGCTCTGCCGACTTGTCGCAGTCCACCGCACCGTTCACCAGCTCGATGTGGTAGCCGAGGTCGGAGAGCCGGCACTTCGGCTGTCCGGAGCAGTTGCCCCAGTTTAGCTCCCCGACTTCCTGAGCAGGTGGGGAGATTTGGGATTTCTACTGAGTTCTATTGGGGAGATCTGGGATTTCTACTGAGTTCTATTGGGGAGATCTGGGATTTCTATTGAGTTCGATTGTGGATATTTGGGATTTCTATTGAGTTTGATTGGGAGATTGATGATTTCTATTGAGTTCGAATAGGGAGATTAGGGATTTCTAATGAGAGTTCGATTGGGGAGATTTGGGATTTTTACTGAGTTTGATTGAGGAAATTAGGGATTTCTACTGATTGAGATTTGGGATTTCTATTGATTGGGGAGATTTAGGATTTCTAATGATTGGGCAGATTTGGGATTTCTACTGAGTTCGATTGGGGAGATTTGGGATTTCTACTGAGTTCGATTGGGGAGAATTGAGGGAACACCGGGATTCTTGAAAGTACATACAATGAATTATTTCTTAGATTAAAGGGAGTACAGCTCGTAATAAGCTGGGTACCTTGCCCGTAGAGGTGAATCTTCCTCCTAGCGGGATCTGCTGCGCATTGCAATTATCAGCTCAGACCCACCTGCTGCCTCAAAGAATCTCCGCCCGCAACTGTTACCTCCTACTGAGTCTTCCTGTCTCATTAATTGTCAGGCCAGACTCCCCCCCTCCGCGGCAGCTTCATCAGTTCATGAGTCACATGACTGCGGCCGCGGGTTGTTGCAGTCGGGTGGAGAAAGAGAGAGAGAGAGAGAGAGAGAGAGAGAGAGAGAGAGAGAGAGAGAGAGAGAGAGAGAGAGTTTAAATGCAGTAACTCCTGTGCCTGCTCTCGGAGACAGGTGCCAATATTAGCACCGGAAGTTTGTAATATAAACTGGCAGCCTGCCCTGTAGTCAGATGACTAAGTTAGATTAGTTAACCTTGAGATGTACTTTGGCCACGACTGAGGCACTGTGTCCCTGTCCGTTCTGAACTTTTGCTAAGGTCTTAATCATCAATTATCTTACCTTTAATAGACTGAATAATCTACCAAATCTACTCAGCAGCATCTCTACCTCACCCCAGTCTAAATATCTACCCCCCAGTCTACATCTCTACCTCCCCCAATCTATATCTCTACCTCCACCAGTCTACATCTCTACCTCCCCCAGTCTACATCTCAACCTCACCCCAGTTTACATCTCTACCTCCCCCAGTCTACATCTCTACCTCCCCCAGTCTACATCTCTACCTCCCCCAGTCTACATCTCTACCTCCCCCAGTCTACATCTCTACCTCCCCCAGTCTACATCTCTACCTCCCCCAGTCTACATCTCTACCCCCCCCAGTCCACATCTCTACCCCCAGTCTACATCTCTACCTCCCCTCAGTCTACATCTCTACCTCCCCCAGTCTAGATCTCTACCTCCCCTCAGTCTACATCTCTACCCCCCAGTCTACATCTCTACCTCACCCCAGTCTACATCTCTACCTCACCCCAGTCTACATCTCTACCCCCCAGTCCACATCTCTACCCCCCCCCAGTCCACATCTCTACCCCCCAGTCCACATCTCTACCCCCCCAGTCTACATCTCTACCTCCCCTCAGTCTACATCTCTACCTCCCCCAGTCTAGATCTCTACCTCCCCTCAGTCTACATCTCTACCCCCCAGTCCACATCTCTACCTCCCCCAGTCTAGATCTCTACCTCCCCTCAGTCTACATCTCTACCTCACCCCAGTCCACATCTCTACCTCCCCCAGTCTACATCTCAACCTCACCCCAGTCTACATCTCTACCTCCCCCAGTCTACATCTCTACCTCCCCCAGTCTACATCTCTACCTCCCCCAGTCTACATCTCTACCTCCCCCAGTCTACATCTCTACCTCCCCCAGTCTACATCTCTACCTCCCCCAGTCTACATCTCTACCTCCCCCAGTCTACATCTCTACCTCACCCCAGTCTACATCTCTACCCCCCAGTCCACATCTCTACCCCCCCAGTCCACATCTCTACCCCCCCCAGTCCACATCTCTACCCCCAGTCCACATCTCTACCCCCCAGTCTACATCTCTACCCCCCAGTCTACATCTCTACCTCCCCTCAGTCTACATCTCTACCTCCCCCAGTCTAGATCTCTACCTCCCCTCAGTCTACATCTCTACCCCCCAGTCCACATCTCTACCTCCCCCAGTCTAGATCTCTACCTCCCCTCAGTCTACATCTCTACCTCACCCCAGTCCACATCTCTACCTCCCCCAGTCTACATCTCTATTAACTACAATCTACATCTCTACCTCCCCCAGTCTACATCTCTATTAACTACAATCTACATCTCTACCTCCCCCAGTCTACATCTCTACCTCCCCCAGTCTACATCTCTACCTCCCCCAGTCTACATCTCTACCTCCCCCAGTCTACATCTCTACCTCCGCCAGTCTACATCTCTACCTCCGCCAGTCTACATCCCTACCTCCGCCAGTCTACATCTCTACCAACTACAATCTACATCCCTACCTCCGCCAGCCTACATCTCTACCAACTACAATCTACATCTCTACCTCTCAGACTACACCTTTAACTCTCCAATCTACGTCTCTACCTTCTCAATGCACATCTAGCTACATTATCTCACCTCCGCCACCTTCTTAGTGATTCTCTCATTAGAGAAGCGCTTGCCGCCGGGGAACATGCCGGCCAGGTACAGGTACTTCTTGTCCGTCCGGTCCGGCAGGTGGGCGCAGAACTCGCAGCTGTCCCAGGCCTCCATGGCCCGGCCAAGCCAGTCACAGTGCTGCCCGCCGGCCTGGCTGTAGTTGAAACGCAGCGACAGCAGCAGCCGCTCCAACCGCGGGTCCTGGCCGGCCACCGCCGTTGCCATCGACTTTGTCCGCTTGCTGATCACCGGCCGGCCGGAAAAGCGCCGGGCCGCGTCCGGGACGTCCGCCAGGCTGGCCGCCGACAGCCAGCCGCCGCAGTCCGAGTCACAGGCTGCCGCTGGCGACATGGTGTACTGGAAGCTGGGTGAGGCAATGATGAAGCTGGGTGAGTCAATGATGAAGCTGGGTGAGTCAATGATGAAGCTGGGTAATGATGTCAAAGCTGGGTAAAGCAATAATGAAGCTGGAGGTGAGGCAATGATGAAGCTGGGTGAGTCAATGATGAAGCTGGGTGAGGCAATGATGAAGCTGGGTAATGATGTCAAAGCTGGGTTAGGCAATGATGAAGCTTGGTGAGGCAATGATGAAGCTGGGTGAGGCAATGATGAAGCTGGGTTAGCAATGATGAAGCTGGGTTAGCAATGATGAAGCTTGGTGAGGCAATGATGAAGCTGGGTAATGCAATAATGAACCTGGAGGTGAGACAATGATGAAGCTGAGTGAGACAAGAGGAACGAATGAGAAATAGCTCTGCCATTTTGTTACAAAAAAAGAACAAAAGGCAGTTTTTTGGCGCAGTTGCCTGTGGATTTTTGGCCCCACCCCTTCTGTCCATAAAATATACCCGCATGGCATCCGAACAACGCACTTAATTGACCTCTACCCACCAAACAAGTGCACAACTCAAGTGAGAACAGTCTCCAGAGTGTGAACTCAGTGCACAGCATCCGGAAGCTTCATCTGCCTACCCGCATTTTGTTTGCCCAACTCCGCCCACCTGTGAACCCACTTAAGCCCTCAAAAAGCTCAAGGCGCAGCTCCCAGTAACAATCCTTTCTATCTGAAGTTTTCAACTATTTGCTCAGGCGGGCGCCAGCTCAGATAAGCAGCCCCTCGCTCACCTCTGCTCGAACAGTTCACCAAAATAAGCTCGATCATCGCCGGATGAAGCATTGAACAGCTGATCCCGCCGGTCTATGAGGCCCATATCGATTGTGCAGCTGCTGGCGCTGCAAGGGGGCGGAAGCGGAATTCAGCTTCACTTTGATGACGTAACAGGCTTTTTAAATAGCCGCTGATATGGATAATTATCTCACTGTTACTGATTGCTTGATAAATGAGTACTGGCTGCCTGCACTGCCGATATGCAGGCAGAGTAGAAAGCATGAATATTCAAGTCTGTATAGGAAGCTGTATAAATCTGTTGGATAGAAGACAGACAGAAGACAGACAGAAGCCAGAAAAACAGACAGACACAGACAGACAGACAGACAGACAGACAGACAGACAGACAGACAGACAGACAGACACACAGACAGACAGACACACAGACAGACAGACAATCACGTTTCGTTCCTCGCAGACAAAAGTTGAACAGCATAAATGGTAACCAACTCAGACCCCGTCACAAATCATGGGGACTCATGGCGGGCTTTCCAAAACCACCCGCCCTTCTGGATTCCCCAAAACAGAGCAGCAGGGGAGGCGGCACTCACTGCAGCGGCGGTCTGCTCAGAATTTGCACGTCGCGATAGCGGAAGAAGTCGGTGAGCAGGGCGGCAACGACTCGGGCGGTGAAGAGGCCGGCGGCGTCGGGGGGGCCGCAGACCGACACGGGCAGCGGCTGCGAGTCCGAGACGCTGGCGAAAAAGTAGCGAGGGCGCGACGACACGGCTGCGGGTTGCCGGGGAGGGGGTGAGGGTCACTTGATAATCCGAGTTGCATGCTTAGATTTGGGAGGCTAGCCCAGCAACTGAGGAACTGGGAGGCTGGCCCAGCAACTGAGGAACTGGGAGGCTGGCCCAGCAACTGAGGAACTGGGAGGCTGGCCCAGCAACTGAGGATCTGGGAGGCTGGCCCAGCAACTGAGGAACTGGGAGGCTGGCCCAGCAACTGAGGAACTGGGAGGCTGGCCTAGCAACTAAAGATCTGGGAGGCTGGCCCAGCAACTGGGGATCTGGGAGGCTGGCCCAGCAACTGGGGATCTGGGAGGCTGGCCCAGCAACTGGGGATCTGGGAGGCTGGCCCAGCAACTGAGGATCTGGGAGGCTGGCCTAGCAACTGAGGATCTGGGAGGGCGGCCCAGCAACTGAGGGTCTGGGAGGCTGGTCCAGCAACTGAGGATCTGAGAGGCTGGCCTAGCAACTGAGGGTCTGGGAGGCTGGCCCAGCAACTGAGGATCTGGGAGGCTGGCCCAGCAACTGAGGATCTGGGAGGCTGGCCCAGCAACTGGGGATCTGGGAGTTTAAGATAAAAAGTCTGCCCAAACAGCAGCACAGACTTACAGCCATTGAACCGGTTTACCAGGTCTGGGCACTCATTGGCAGACACAGTGCACAGGGGCAGAGGCAAGCTGAGCAGCAGCAGCAGTGGCAGCAGCTGGCTTCTCAAATGCCAGCACTGCTCAGGCGCCAAGGCAGCCCCTCTTGAACTGCAGTTGCTCATGCTAGCAGTGCCTGCAATACAGGTGCACTTGCAAGTGGCCAATAAATTCAAAATGAGGCTAAAGAGGCATATAGGATAAAAATAGCATTATTATTTGATTTCAGTTGTTTAAAACATTATTGGACTAGGCCTATAAGTAGTAAACTTGCAAGTCCAATCTAGCCAATGAGAAAAAGCAGCCAATCAAGAATAATAGCCAGTACCTTAGGTAAAGGCCCTATACCTAAACTATCAGATTTAGGAGTTTTGATGATATTAATTTAAAAAAATTAACATTTCTAATAACCAATTATTAATTATATAATTTCTAATACATATTAAATTATTAATTAATCAATCTAGAACCTATAAAAAATAAACCTATTAATGAATAATGATTATTATTTGACTTGTCTAAACTGCTATATCAACTAGTTAATCTTATAGTTTATATATCATATGTCATTAACACCTTATAATTATCAATTTGCTAAAACATTATATATTGCTAGGTCCTTGGTTTAGTTTACTTTATAAATAATAGGTTTAATAGCCAATGGATCATTGCTAAGCTAAGGCAAAAAGCATTTTATCTAAATATTCTATGTTTACTGAAATGCTTATAATATTGTATATAATTAAAACAAAATGAAATATCAAAGATAATCAATACATTCAACTTGGCTAATATTAGGCCTTTCTAAATATACTAAATCTCTAAGGTTTGTATGTTTGAATGAATGAATGCTTGTCCATAATATTTTCTAAATGTAAAAACCCGCCTTAAATAAAAACTTAATTGTCACAATGATTTTTATATCCAAGCATAAGTTATAAATATAAATTAGAATAAATTAATAATAGGCCCTATACACTTAATTATCTCTAGTATGCTATAGTTTGGATCATGTATCAATGTATGCCAGGCTTAATGCTGGGAAAAAATGACAAGACCACATTTGTCTAGGTTTGTGTGCCAATACAAAAAAATTGTCATTTGATACAATGTATCTGCTGTGTCATAGACGCTGGGATATATCCTAATGTCTATTGAAAAATAATAAGATGCTTATTGTACACTAGGACATGTCTCCTTGTACATGTATACTAGAAGTCTTTGATTATCAATTAGGTAAATACATATAAACTCAATTAGTAGTTAGTCAGTATAAGATAGATATAGGCTAGTAGACTTATAACTTAAATAATCATATAACTTAATTATCTAGCTAGCCATCTGCTTAATTATCTAGCTAAAGGAATACTCATTATTAATTTTTGCTATATGACTACTTATTTATTATTAGTTTTACTAGTTGACAGTTGATAATTTATTAATTTAAACTTAGCAATCTTCCTATTTAATCTATTATAATATTTATTTTTAAACTAAACAGAAAAAATAAATATCTAAAAAATAATTCAAGGAACAAAAGTAAAGAATTATTGATTTAGATTGTTAAATATAAATATATAAGATATAATATAATATATAAAAACATAAACTTGAATTTTATACTAAAATTTTATTATAAATATTGGAATGAAATATAAAGATTTATAGTGTTATTGCTAGTTTTAAAGTTGAATTATTAAAAAATCTATTACTAAAGTGTATATATTGTTGCTGATAGCCTGATGTTGATATATATTAGGCCTAGGCCTAGTAGAATTTAATTCAAGGATCCTTCATTATTAGTTACTGCTTTAGTAGAGAAAAAGTTACAACACTATACTATATGCCTCTTATGATCTTATCTAAACTGAAATAAGAATGATATATAGCAAGTTCCTACCTAGGCCTATAGTTAGAATGAAAGCAATAAAGATATGTGAGATTATAAGACATTATAATTCATAATCTGGTATATTATAATCTTAGATTAGGCTTTGTTAATTATAAATTAACAATTGATAAATTATATCAATTTTTCATCTAGATGATTATTGTAAGGCAGCTTTTAAAAATACATAGGCTAGTTTTTAGGGCCTAATAATTCTGTCTTGTCTTGCCATGGTTATAATATAGCTTTTTGCAGCCCATTTGGGCCTATGCACATTGAATTTAATCCAAGATATGGTTGCCAATGTAATGTAGCTTTTGTCTATGGTAGCAAGGCTGGCACAGCGGCATTTAATTTGGTCCAACAAGCATTCAATTTGCTCTATAGCTTCATTTGCAACTGCTGCGGAGGAGCAAGATCAGCCCCACATGGCACAATTGTGGATCATAGGCCTATGCTAGGTTGTTGAACGAATGCCATGGCATTGGCTGGTGATTGAAGCGCTTGACAGAGGTGAACACCTAAAGGCTGCTGAATGTAAAAGAAAATATTGTTTTCAGCATCCATCAGTGCGTTGAAAATCTGCCGGCAGAGATCGCCTGCGAAAGGGTGGCAATCGCCAAGGCAAGTTGCTCGAGAGCCTCAGGTCCAACTGCTACGAGTACTCGATGCAATTGAGACGAACCCTTCGTTGACGGTGCAGAAAATGCAGCAGAAGTTTAAGGAACAGTTCCAGTTGGTTATCAGATTTTGAATATCAGCAGAACTCTTGAAAAGCGACAGAAAATTGTCGGTAGAGACGCTGACATTCCAGCGGTACGCAACAACCCGCAGACGGTTGCGAGAAGGCAGGAGTTTGCCGAAAGGCTCACGAGCGTTTGAACCAAATTTGATGCTTGTTGGACCAAATTAAATGCTGCTGTGCCAGCCTTGCTACCATAGACAAAAGCTCCGTTACATTGGCGAACGTATCTTGGATTAAATTCAATGCGCGTAGGCCCAAATGGGCTGCAAAAAGCTACAATAAAATTTAATGAAGATATCGGTTACCTGTTCAAATCATGCTTTGAGCTGAGGGTAAAACTAAGTTGATTAAATAACTTGTTGAATAAAAACTAAATATTATGCATTTCTCGTCAGTCAGTGCAAAAAGCAAATATTTGATACTATTGCTTTGTTACACGTAATTATTTTGATTTAACGAACAACAATTTTGTTATGAACTCTCGGTTTTTGCGCCAATACAAAGCGACGAAGAAGTTCCAGAAGATTTCAGCAAGTTTAAAAACTCATAGCTTTCTTCCTACTAGCAGTTTTAACGAAATAACCTTTTAGTATATTTATCAAATGATAGCCTTTTGAACACATTTTAGCACTGCTTTCATTTCATTCCTAAATGAGGTGTCTGGCAAGACTTCTTTGTCTTTTTGTCTTTCTAAATGCATCATGCGCTGTCGGTAAGTAATAATTCTTTATCAACATCAACGTTTTGAACACGTGTTGATCCGATTTGTTCTAAACTGTTTCTGAACGACTAAGTATGAATTTAAAATCGTCGCTTAGCTTAAACTTCTCCCGTTTTACCGTTATACGACTAATTCTCACAGTATAATAACTGATATTTGATTAATAAGGCACTGAAGATCTGATGCCTTATGTAGGACAATCCTTAATGTTATATTATATACACTTTAAATGCTTTAATAAAATACTCTACGGTAAATTTAACTTTCATACATTAAGACCAATATTTTAAAAAGAATTTAAAATATGATCGTGAGTAACCCATGTTTGAATTAAAACAGATTCCAGCGCAGATGCACCATCGAGCGAGTATGCCGACATGTTCAACTTAGCCATAGGCAAATTCATTGAATCCAATGCCACTTGCGGCGAGGGTCTTCCTGGCGGTGAGCCGTACTGCCATCTGGCTAATCACGTGCGCGGAGCCTCGGTTAGCGAAACTCACTGCAAAATGTGTCTAGAGAATGAGCACCAGGCGTACAAAGCGCTTGACCGAGACTCGAATGACAATGCCACCTGGTGGCAAAGCCCCTCTCTGGCCAGAGGTTCGAAGTATCATTACGTGACGCTAACACTGGACCTGAAGCAGGTCTACCGCGTCTCCTACATCATCATAAAGTCCGCCTACAGCCCACTGCCAGGCAACTGGATTCTGGAGCGATCCCTGGACGGCAGTACGTTCAGTCCGTGGATGTACTTCGTCCTGAACGAGAAGTACTGCCGCGAAGCCTACGGCATGGAGCACGTCGACCAGCAGACGCACCGGTTCGCCGAGGACGACGAGGTGATCTGCACCAGCGCCTACGACAAGGCCATCGACGGCAAGATTGAGACGGCCGAGCTGGCGATCCGCCTGTCCAAGAACCGGCCCGGCAGCGTCCAGAAGCCCAACGAGGACAGGGCGGCCTTCGTAGCGCGAAGCAAGAGATTAGCGGTAAAAAATCCCCCCTAGCCGGCATCGACCTCATTATCCCCGCTGTCCTCCATCGGATAAAGATGCGAATTCGCAGCCTACCAACAAGATGCGAATTCGCACCATTCCGTGCCGGAATTTTGGTGGCCTCTTATTGCGCAACTTTCCTTCCTAGCAATAAAAAGTCGAAGCCAATATGCGCAGAACCGGGGCGAACCCATTGGATCGGGAGCGTTCGGAAAATTTCGACCCAAAATTGGAATAAAAATAAGAAGAAAGCCACGAGTTGCGTGCAGAAAAACTCTATTGAGAGGAAAATAGACTATTGAGGGGATAATTTTGTTTAAGTTAAATTACAGTTGCGCGCCACTCTTGCCTTGGAAGTCCCAATCTAGGTCGAAAAGTATCTGAATGGCATCCCAGTCAGTGCCGCTGCAAGCCACTCGACTGTATCAACACAGCGCGCCCCTTCAACCTGAATTACCGCCCCACGTCTCCTCTTCCCGATTCCAGAAATTCACCATCGCGCGCTACATTCGGTTCAGGTTCCAGAAAATCGCCACGTTTTATGGCGACAGGATGATTGCGGCGACAGGCGAAGACTACGGCAAGCAGGAGGCCGACACCACCACGCTGAATAGGGTGCGTGCCCGATGCTCCTTTCTTAGGATTTCGGGAATTTCAGATCATTGTCAGTCTGCCCCAAAGCACGCAATGATGGAGGTTGTTACTGCCAAGGCGTGGCGCGCCTCCCGCTTTTTGATCCCGACCGCTCCCGCATCCCTCTGTCCAGGCCGGGCGGCTCCCCCCCCCCCCAGTCTTTCAGATCCCCAACTGCACCCAGGAAGACTTCCTGCCGGCCCCGCCGCAAACAAGCAGGGAATGACCCCATCGGGAGATTTATTGACACTCGCTGATCAGCTCGAGCGGCGCAAACGCCTACGCCCGCTGTCCATGCTCTCCCTCGCCTCCCCCGGCCCGCAGCTGTACTACTCCATCAAGGACATCAAAGTTGGCGGCTCGTGCGTCTGCTTCGGGCACGCCAGGGAGTGCCCCTGGGATAAGGACGAGCGCAAGGTGAAGTGCAGCTGCGATCACAACACCGAGGGCGACTCCTGCGAGCGCTGCAAGCCGCTGTTCAACCAGCTGCAGTGGCAGGCGGGCAAGCCGTGCGTCAGGTGCCAGTGCCACGGCAAGGCCGACAGCTGCGTCTTCAACCAGACCGTCGCCAACCAGGCCGGCAGCGTAGACATCGACGGCAAGAGATTCGGCGGCGGCGTCTGCCAGAACTGCCGGGCGAACACCACCGGCGCGAACTGCGAGCTCTGCCTGCCGGGATTCTACCGGGTGGCTCCGCCCGGCTCCGAGCGGCCCTGCGCGCCCTGCCGCTGCGACGACCAGACCACGGAGCAGTGCCACCAGGAGACCGTGCCGGAGCGGAACATCACCGCCGGAGACTGCAAGTGCCGGGCCGGCTTCACCGGGCCGAACTGCGCCTCGTGCGCCTTCGGCTACCAGCGAGTGCAGGGCCGGTGCGTGCCGTGCCAGTGCTCGGTGGCTGGCAGCAAGCCAGGCTCCGAGTACTCCTGCACCCCGCCCTGCCAATGCAAGGTGAGCGACTGAAGAATTCAAAAGAAGGCATTTGACACCCTGTAACTGCCCTGTGACATGGTAAACAGCTTATCTATTAATGAGATGAGCAGGGGTACAGGGAGAGAATAAAGTACTTGGGATCACGTGACGAAAAAATTATGTACACAGCGGGAGCAGGGGTACAGGGAGAGAATAAAGTACTTGCGATCACGTGACGAAAAAGTTATGTACATAACGGGTCGATTTGATTCAAAGGGCAACCTCCCAAGGCGCAGAGAGTGCACATGCCTGACAATTTGAAAGTCAGGATCGCTGTACACCCCGTGTGAGTGTGTACGAGTAAGCGCCTGTGTACAGTATTCGCGCTCAGGACTCAGCGCTGATTATGGGACGACATTGCCGAAGGCGTTGCGCCAGGGTGCCCGCTGCCCCGGATCATTTAGTTATTTTAGTACGCGTAAATATTTCTTCTTTTCGCTGTCCTGTGTACTTTGTATAAACGTCGACGCAATTCAAAAGTAGTCATTTTTCATCGGATACCGCTGGACATTGTTTTGTCGGCAGTTTGCACTACTAAAAACAGAGTGTCAATAGGATGTCTGCAGTCAAACACGAATGCAATGTCGGTTTAGTAACTACCCAGTTGTCTTGTCTGTACCGAACTGCTGGCCCACTCTGTCACTCCTGTCTCTCTGCTGCATCCCGCGCCAGCCCAGCGGCACCAAAACAGCTCCGGCACCCCAACTGCAGTCAGACTCGCCTTCCCTCTGCCAGTCAGAGCCGCCACTTATCGCATCCAGCCTCCCCACACGCTCCCCGAGGTCGCACCTGGCTGACCCGGGGGCGGCCCTCGTATACCCCCCCACCCCACCCTCGGGTTTTGCGCCAGACTGCCCCTGCCTGACCATCTTTGGCGCTATCTGTGCACAGATATGGAAATGGGAGACGTCGCCGCGGTGCGATAAAGCCGAGACAGACAGGCCAATGAAGCTGCACAGCCGCACCAATAAGAAGTCAAGATCTCCTACAGTGTCGCCGCACTGAACTTGTTAGGCATCGGCCTCCAGTGTCTTTGGCTGGCTCTGAGTCACTCCATCCTCCCCCAGGCGACACTCAACAAGTCATGGCGACCTACCGGCCTGCGTGTCTGCCACGGGGTGCAGCTGTATGCGGCAACGGTAGCGCTTAATTGAATGGGATGAAGTAGAAAGTCTGGTTGGCTGCTGAACCAGGCTGGTGGGCCGGAGTGGAATTCCGTGTGCGGACGCTGTCGTTACGTAACTCGGGGCTGCAGCTGGCAGTCAGGAGCCGCCCCTGAAAGCAGACCGGAACGCGAGCTGCGCTTAGCAACGAGGGGGGGGGGCGCCTATTTTTCCCATAAATGGATCCCGGGCTCGGCCTGCCGCGGGGATTCATGCAGTCATTCAACCGCCTACACGGGGCAGGCAGTTTGTTGCAAAGAAGCTTCAATCGATTCTTGGGCTTTTATTGCGATGCTTCAAAAAATTCGAATCCGGAACATTTTCTGTACATTTTATTCCCTATTAGGGGAAACAGAGAGGCTTTCCGAGCAAATCAGAAGTCTGCAGAAATACAATTTTGTTGTTCTGCTTTTATTAAACAACTCTGACTGAAGCTATTACCAGTATCTGCTCTCCATATTTACCTTTCACTACCTGCATCTTAGTTACCCGCTCTCTCAATCTCAAAAATCTGCTCTGTCCATCTCAACAATCCGCTCCGTCCATCTCAACAATCCGCTCCCTCCATCTCAACCATCCGCTCCCTCAATCTCAACCATCCGCTCCCTCCATCTCAACCATCCGCTCCCTCAATCTCAACCATCCGCTCCCTCCATCTCAACCATCCGCTCCCTCCATCTCAACCATCCGCTCCCTCCATCTCAACCATCCGCTCCCTCAATCTCAACCATCCGCTCCCTCCATCTCAACCATCCGCTCCCTCCATCTCAACAATCCGCTCCCTCCATCTCAACCATCCGCTCCCTCAATCTCAACCATCCGCTCTCTCCATCTCAACCATCCACTCTCTCCATCTCAACCACCCGCTCCCTCAATCTCAACCATCCGCTCCCCCAATCTCAACCATCCACTCTCTCCATCTCAACCATCCGCTCCCTCAATCTCAACCATCCGCTCCCTCAATCTCAACCATCCGCTCCCTCCATCTCAACCATCCGCTCCCTCCATCTCAACCATCCGCTCCCTCCATCTCAACCATCCGCTCCCTCAATCTCAACCATCCGCTCCCTCCATCTCAACCATCCGCTCCCTCCATCTCAACAATCCGCTCCCTCCATCTCAACCATCCGCTCCCTCAATCTCAACCATCCGCTCTCTCCATCTCAACCATCCACTCTCTCCATCTCAACCACCCGCTCCCTCAATCTCAACCATCCGCTCCCTCAATCTCAACCATCCGCTCCCTCCATCTCAACCATCCGCTCCCTCCATCTCAACAATCCGCTCCCTAAATATCAACCATCCGCTCCCTCAATCTCAACCATCCGTTCCCTAAATTTCTACCATCCGCTCCCTCCATCTCAACAATCCGCTCCCTCCATCTCAACAATCCGCTCCCTAAATCTCAACCATCCACTCTCTCCATCTCAACCATCCGCTCCCTCAATCTCAACCATCCGCTCTCTCCGTCTCAACAATCCGCTCCCTAAATCTCAACCATCCGCTCCCTCAATCTCAACAATCCGCTCCCTCCATCTCAACCATCCACTCCGTCCATCTCAACCATCCGCTCTCTCCATCTCAACCACCCGCTCCCTCCATCTCAACAATCCGCTCTCTCCATCTCAACCATCCGCCCCTTCAACCGCCGACCCTCCGCAGGCGAACGTGGAGCCGCTCAGCAACTGCGACGTGTGCAAAAGCGGCTTCTTCAACCTGCAGGCGGGCAACGCGCTGGGCTGCAGCCCCTGCTTCTGCTTCGGCGCCGGCCTTGGCTGCAGCTCAGCGCGCGGCATCATCACCCTGTGGAGCAGCAGCCGGGACTGGACCATCGTCACCAACGACGGCCGGAGCTACGCGCCCCGAATCGACGAGTACCCGGTGCTGGACTCCTACAGCGTGAAGAGGAACCTGCCGAACCTGACGGAAGATCAGCCTCTGTACTGGCGAGCCCCGCCCGGCTACTTGAACAACCTGCACACAGCCTACGGCGGCGAGATCGTGCTCATCATCAGCTTCGAGGACGCATCCGACAGCATCATCTGGCTGGAGCGCCTTCCGTTGATGCGGATTCTGGCCGACCTGCCGGGCACCGGGCCGGCCAGCCTCAGCTTCTATCTGGACCTGCGGTCGGTGCTCAAGCCGAAAGGTTGGCCCGTCATCCTGCGGCTGCCGCTGCGAGCCACCAGGGACCAGAGCGGGCCGGCTCCGGAGGATGGGCACTGGATTAACGAGCGGCAGTTTAAGGTGGGTCCGGATTGGTCAGTTAGATAGTAGTGAGTGAGTTAGTTAGTTAGTTAGTTAGTTAGTTAGTTAGTT
This sequence comes from Macrostomum lignano, assembly GCA_002269645.1. NCBI lineage: Eukaryota > Metazoa > Platyhelminthes > Macrostomidae > Macrostomum > Macrostomum lignano. Next base: position 57,787 of record NIVC01003146.1, read on the forward strand.
AGTTAGTTAGTTAGTTAGTTAGTTAGTTAGTTAGTTAGTTAGTTAGTTAGTTAGTTAGTTAGTTAGTTAGTTAGTTAGTTAGTTAGTTAGTTAGTTAGTGAGTTAGTTAGTTAGTTAGTTAGTTAGTTAGTTAGTTAGTTAGTTAGTTAGTTAGTTAGTTAGTTAGTTAGTTAGTTAGTTAGTTAGTTAGTTAGTTAGTTAGTTAGTTAGTTAGTTAGTTAGTTAGTTAGTTAGTTAGTTAGTTAGTTAGTAAGTTTGTTTGTTTGTTCTCGCGAACCCGCAGGCCACCGAGGAGGAGCTGCGCTCCCGCCTGGTCACCGCTCGCGGCATCGAGGTGCTGGCCAAGTACAGCCTGCGCCAGAGGTCGGCCGACCTCCGCCAGCTGGGCATCCTGGTGCTGCTGGCCGACCCCGCGGCGCGGGAGCAGACCCGGGTGGAGAACTGCACCTGCCAGGCCGCCGGCTACTCCGGCTTGTCCTGCGAGGCCTGCCAGCCGGGCTACCGCCGGGTGTTCAACCGGCTGATGGGCGGCGACTGCGCCAAGTGCGACTGCAACGGCCAGAGTGACGTCTGCGACGCCAACACCGGAGCCTGCGTGAACTGCACCGGCAACACCGAGGGCGATCATTGCGAGCGATGCCGGCCCGGTTACTATGGCAACCCGAAGGCCGGGGTGCCGTGCCGCCGTTGCGCCTGCCCGAGCTCTGAGCGGCAGTTCTCCAGCCGCTGCCAGCTGCGGCCCGGCTCCGCCACGGATTACATCTGCGAGAACTGCGCCGAGGGCCACACTGGGGCGCACTGCGAGCAGTGCCGGGTCGGTTACTATGGCAACTCGAGAGCCGGCCAAGGCTGCAAGCCGTGCAACTGCAGCAACAATTCCCAGCCGGGAGTGGTGGACACCTGCGACACGGTCAGCGGCAGGTGCAAGGCCTGCAGCTTCAACACGGAGGGCGAGAGATGCGAGACCTGCCAGGACGGCTTCTACGGGACCGCTGCGAACCGCGGCTGCCGGCCCTGCGACTGCCTGCCCGACGGCTCTGAGAGCGGCAGCTGCCACGCGGAGACTGGGCAGTGCCGGTGAGCAGCGCACTGAGCTTGTCAATTGGGCCTCTGCTGCAGGCAGCCCCGGAGTTGAGGGACAAGAAGGAGGGTAGCGGAGCTCAAATGAAGGACAAGAAGGAGGGTAGCGGAGCTCAAATGAAGGACAAAGAGGAGCTCAAATGAAGGACAGGGAGGAGGGTAGCGGAGCTCAAATGAAGGACAAGGAGGAGGGTAGCGGAGCTCAATTGAAGGACAGGGAGGAGGGTAGCGGAGCTCAAATGAAGGACAAGGAGGAGGGTAGCGGAGCTAAATTGAAGGACAAGGAGGAGGGTAGCGGAGCTCAAATGAAGGACAAGGAGGAGGGTAGCGGAGCTCAATTGAAGGACAGGGAGGAGGGTAGCGGAGCTCAAATGAAGGACAAGGAGGAGGGTAGCGGAGCTAAATTGAAGGACAGGGAGGAGGGTAGCGGAGCTAAATTGAAGGACAGGGAGGAGGGTAGCGGAGCTCAAATGAAGGACAAGGAGGAGGGTAGCGGAGCTAAATTGAAGGACAGGGAGGAGGGTAGCGGAGCTAAATTGAAGGACAGGGAGGAGGGTAGCGGAGCTCAAATGAAGGACAAGAAGGAGGGTAGCGGAGCTCAAATGAAGGACAAAGAGGAGCTCAAATGAAGGACAGGGAGGAGGGTAGCGGAGCTAACGGAATGTGGTGACTCCAAGACCCACACGAAACGAAGTCGTGCTAAGACCAGTCAGTCAGTGAATTTGCAGTGACCCAGCCGCCTTAGCAGGTGGGGCCGCCAACAAAAAGATAAAAATAGTTGATCCCGGCAAGCAGAAGGCCGAATCGCAGGTGTGCAGGCTGGGTTGCACTTTACCCGGTGCAGCAGAGGCTGATTAGTTATTGCAAGACCGCGCCGCACTCCTTATTCTACGTCTACTTGGGAAAAGCAAAGCCCGAGAGAAACACAATGGCATCTAGCGTGAGGGGGGGGGGGATGAATGCCCCGAAAATCCCCGAGAAGCCCCCGGCGGGGCATCTGCTTCCAATTCAGAGCGGCACCGCCTGCCCCCCCCCCAGACTGACAAGGCGAAAATGAAAAACTTCCCCACCCCGCATTGGATGCTGAGGAGTGCAGGAGAGAACTGGGAGGCCGAGGAAGGGGAAGACCGGCCAAGGGGATCCCACGGATGGGGATATCGGTAGCCCTTACCCCTAATTAATTACCCCCCCCCTCTACCGGACGAATGCGCGGAGAGACCCCCGAGGGTTGGCGGCTAGCGGCTTCCACCTGGAAGCTGCGATAAGCCGGCGGATGCGGAGAGCATTGATGCAGCTGGCACCGCACCCCCCCCCCTATTGACCCGCGAGGCCGATAAAATGGATGGCCACCGCGGCAGCGTTGGAAATTGTTGCGCTACGCTGGGAGGGGGGAGAATCGGCAGAGTTGCTGATGCAGATTTATTTAGGGGGAGGGGCAAAGGCGATGCCAATGCGGGAGCCGAAAAGTACCCGATGTGCCCTACCGGATCTACCCAACCTACTCAACGTAACCTACCCAATCTACTCTAAATAGCCAACTAAGTCTACTTTAGAAAAATCTACAGAATCTCCTTGTCGAACCTACCCAACCCGAACCTACCCAACCCGAACCTACCCAAACCGAACCTACCCAACCCGAACCTACCCAACCCGAACCTACCCAACCCGAACCTACCCAACCCGAACCTACCCAAACCGAACCTACCCAACCCGAACCTACCCAACCCGAACCTACCCAACCCGAACCTACCCAAACCGAACCTACCCAACCCGAACCTACCCAAACCCGAACCTACCCAACCCGAACCTACCCAACCCGAACCTACCCAAACCGAACCTGCCCAACCCGAACCTACCCAACCCGAACCTACCCAACCCGAACCTACCCAACCCGAACCTACCCAAACCCGAACCTACCCAACCCGAACCTACCCAACCCGAACCTACCCAACCCGAACCTACCCAAACCGAACCTACCCAACCCAAAACTACCCAACCCGAACCTACCCAACCCGAACCTACCCAACCCGAACCTGCCCAACCCAAAACTACCCAACCCGAACCTACCCAACCCAAAACTACCCAACCCGAAACCTACCCAACCGCCCGCCGCAGCTGCAAGCCGAACTTCACGGGCCAGAAATGCGACAGCTGCCTGCCCGGCCGCGGCAACCTCACGGCCGGCTGTCCGCCTTGCCGCTGCAACTCTGACGGCAGCATCAGCTCGGACTGCAGCCAGACAACTGGCGAGTGCGCCTGCCTGCCTGGCGTGGCCGGGCCGCACTGCAAGGCCTGCCAGCCGAAGCACTTCGACATGAAGCCCGGCCTCGGCTGCTTCAAGTGCAACTGCGGCGTCAACAACTCACTGCCATGCGACCCGATCTCCGGCGAGTGCCGCTGTGGGCCGCGCCAGCAGGGCCGGAACTGCACCTGCAAGGCCGGGCACTACTGGAACGCCAACCGCACCGACTGCCTGCCCTGCAACTGCAACGCCGTCGGCAGCGACAACAGCGAGTGCGACATCCTGAGCGGGCAGTGCTTCTGCAAGCCGGGCGTCGGCGGCCGCGCCTGCGACACCTGCCTGGACAATTTCTGGGGATTCGGAGAGTCCGGCTGCGAAGGTGAGGAAGTTAATCCCCTTTCTCCACAGAAATGCAGTCCTGCTTACTTAATTCCCCGGCAATCCAGCCTCGCTAAATTCCATTTTAGAGCAACTCTAACTTCGCTAAATACTCTAGTCTCTCTCTCTCCTCTCTTAATTCCCTATCCAAATACTGAAAGTTTCTCTGAATTCGCCTTATGACACACTGAAAGCTTCTCGGAATTCGCCTTATGACACACTGAAAGCTTCTCTAAATTCCCCTTATGACACACTGAAAGCTTCTTTAAATTCCCCTTATGACATACTGAAAGCTTCTCTAAATTCCCCTTATGACACACTGAAAGCTTCTCTAAATTCCCCTTGTGACACACTGAAAGCTGCTCTAAATTCCCTTGTGACACACTGAAAGCTGCTTTAAATTCCCAGAATGACTTCCAGACTGATCCAATATTCTTCAAACAGAAATAAAAATCAATGAAGCAATTATTCAGCAAGGCGGGCACAATGCCAAAATACAGTTCGGTTTATCAAAATTTGAGTTCAAGAAAAGATTTTCGTCAGCCCCCTCCCAATTCTTACCTGTTGAACAGCTATCGCGGGGCTTGTAAATTTCAGAATGTTGAGCACAAAACTGCCGATAGGCCGGGGTCAGCAGATACTCAAAATCTGCTGACTTTTCACTTCGGAGCGGTTTTCCTCTGCAGATAACAGCCCTGCTCATTCACAAGCCTTCGGTGGCGGAACTGTGTGAGCACTGGGGGGGGGGGCTTCTTATCTGAGCGGCTCCGAGCTGACCTTGACCCGGGGAACCCTCGACACGCATTTGGAATAAACCATAAACATTCGCATTCTTGGATAAACTCGGGCAGATCTCGCAGAAACTCAAGTACGAGCGTAAATTTTCTGAAAACAAGTTGGACAATGTCACTGGCACGGCTCTGTAGTCGGCCATTATCGGGTTGGACAATGTCACTGGCACGGCTCTGTAGTCGGCCATTATCGGGTTGGACAATGTCACTGGCATGGCTCTGTAGTCGGCCATTATCGGGTTGGACAATGTCACTGGCGCGGCTCTGTAGTCGGCCATTATCGGGTTGGACAATGTCACTGGCACGGCTCTGTAGTCGGCCATTATCGGGTTGGACAATGTCACTGGCACGGCTCTTTAGTCAGCCATTTATTGGGTTGGACAATGTCACTGGCACGGCTCTTTAGTCAGCCATTTATTGGGTTGGACAATGTCACTGGCACGGCTCTTTAGTCAGTCATTTATTAGGTTGGACAATGTCACTGGCACGGCTCTGTAGTCGGCCATTATCGGGTTGGACAATGTCACTGGCACGGCTCTGTAGTCGGCCATTATCGGGTTGGACAATGTCACTGGCACGGCTCTTTAGTCAGTCATTTATTAGGTTGGACAATGTCACTGGCACGGCTCTGTAGTCGGCCATTATCGGGTTGGACAATGTCACTGGCACGGCTCTGTAGTCGGCCATTATCGGGTTGGACAATGTCACTGGCGCGGCTCTGTAGTCGGCCATTATCGGGTTGGACAATGTCACTGGCGTGGCTCTTTAGTCAGCCATTATCGGGTTGGACAATGTCACTGGCGCGGCTCTTTAGTCAGCCATTATCGGGTTGGACAATGTCACTGGCGTGGCTCTTTAGTCAGCCATTATCGGGTTGGACAATGTCACTGGCGCGGCTCTTTAGTCAGCCATTATCGGGTTGGACAATGTCACTGGCACAGCTCCCGTGAATTGCTTTCAAGCCTAAAAAGTGCAAACAGAATTCTAGTTTTTGTTGCTTGAAAAAATGTCTGCTTTGGCTTTTGCCCATCGAGTCAATCAGGCCGCTGATTGTGGCAGCTCGAGTGTCGGGGGCAGATAAGGCATCGGCGTTCCTACAGGGCCCAAGTGTCATTCGTAAAACACACACTGGGGCTCCGGTTTGACACGATTTCGACATCAGGCATCCCGTTTGGGGAAGCGAACACCGCTTGTCCTTTCCTCTCTACCGAATTCCCGATCTGAGACCCCTGGGTCGGGTCCGAACCCTGGATTTAGCTGGGGAAATGCTTGCCCCCATTTTTAAAGATTGATGAGCTACAGTAGTACCATTCTAGAATTTCAAGGAAGCGTTGAGGCATTGAGGAACTTGCCCGATGGTTTTAAAAGAGCGTTGAGGCACTGAGGAACTTAACCTGATGATTAAGTGCGTTGAGAGTCCAAACCATCCCTTAACCCTTTCAAACTGTAGCCTGCAGCGTTTGCTACGACGGTCAGCGCTGCGACAAGCTCACCGGCCAGTGCAACTGCCCGCCCAACACATTCGGCCGCAAGTGCGAGTTCTGCGAAGCCGGGCACTGGAACTACAGCTCGTCGACCGGTTGCAAGCCCTGCCGCTGCCATTCAGACGGCTCGTTGACTTCGCAGTGCAACTTCGATACCGGAAACTGCAGCTGCCGCCAAGGCTTCGCCGGCGACCGTTGCGACCGGTGCGACGCCGGATTTCACAGCTTTCCCAGATGCCAGCGCTGCCACTGCAACTGGGACGGCGTGCTGGAAGACAAGCGGAACGTTTGCCGGTCCGACGGCTCCTGCTTCTGCAAGCCGGCCGTGACTGGCAGGGATTGTCTGGACTGCGTCAGCGGCACCTTCGCCAGGCTGGTGGGCTACTCGCGCGGCTGCATCGGCTGCTACTGCAGTGGCACCGGCGCGGCCTGCCGCTCCGACCTCGGCTGGTACAGCGCTGTGGCGCTGACCAACGATATGCAACTGACGGTGGACGAGAGCGCGCCGTCTGGCGAGTACGGCGTCCCGGCCAACTCCATGGCGAATTTCCACGTGATCCGCGGCTCAGTCGGCTACCTGGACATCCCGCTGCGCCAGTTCGTCACGCAGGTAATAAAATTGCCCCACAACCAGCGCTAAGGAAATCCTGTCCATTTCGCTGACTCCTGAGCACCTTCAAGCGAGCCAATGCTGTACGCAGACACGCACTCACACAGGGTGTACAGCGGTCCTGACTTTCTAATAAACAGGCATGTACACTCTCTGTGCCTTTGGGATGTGCCCTCATGAGTGTTGAATCGCACGAAAACCCCGGGCCAAGTCCGCACACGGAATGGAACCAAAAGTCGTTTACCACTGAGCTGCTCCGCCCCGCAGGTGAACGGCAGCGACACGAAGCTTGGCGACCTGCTGCACGAGTACGGCTCCAAGCTGGCCGAGGTTCAAGTGGACTGCGTGCCGAGCTGCGGCCGGCTGAGCTCCCGGGCCAGGCTAGAGTCCCTCGGGTTCGGGCCCGAGAAGCTCGAGCTGGTGTCCGATGACACCATCGGGCGCCTGGTGTCGAACGCCAGCTTCCGGGTCGTGATGACCGAAGATCACTGGAGATTCGCGAACGGCAAGAGGCTGAGCCGAGACTGGCTGATGCACTTCCTCAGGAGCGTGGTCGGAATCCGGATTTACCTGTTCAACACGACCGAGACGCGGGTCAACACAGCCTCTGTTGATTTTAAGATCTTCGCCAACAAGAGGATTCCGACCGGCGACCCGGTGGAAACGGTGGAGCGCTGCGAGTGCCCGCACCCGTACGTTGGACTCTCCTGCCAGGTAAGTTTGCAGGCTTTGTACCTGGAGGTGGTGTCCCAATAAACTGGAGCTTTCCAATCGCTCGTCATTGCAGGACTACGGGCCCGGCTACTATCGGAATGGGACTGGCATCGGTGTCAACATTAGCATCTCGGGAAACTATAGCAGTAAGTGGCCGTCTGCAGTTCACCAAGCTTCCGTTTATTATTGCTCCCGTAGTCCTACTGTTATTCAGTAGTATAAAAAGTGTATTGCGAACACATTTTTCTGCAACCCTCTGCATTGTAGATCTGCTGCCTCCGCGGGAGAGCCTGCTGCCCTGTCCCTGTCACGGCCACAGCAAGCAATGCAGCAGCAACGGCTCGATCTGCTTCAACTGCGCAAACAACACAACCGGCTCCCTCTGCGACAAGTGCCTGCCCGGCCACTACCGCCCGAATGTGGACGACCTCAGCAGCCCCTGCCTGCCCTGCGCCTGTCCCAGCGTGGCGCACAACTATGCAGACAATTGCGTCAGCGTCTCTTCATCGACTTTGTTTTGCTTAGACTGCCGCAACAATACTGGCGGCTCGAGATGTGAGAAGTGCGCGAACCACTTCTACGGCGATCCGCGCTCTGGCGTACCCTGCCGGCCGTGCCGCTGCAGTCCGGACGGCATCCAGCCGGGCAGCGTGTGCGACTCCGTCACTGGCCAGTGCAAGTGCTTGCCCAGCATCCAAGGCCGCACCTGCGACACGTGCAAGCAGAACCACGTGGTTCGCGAGGGCCGCTGCGTGTCCTGCAACGACACCTGCACCGGGACGCTCATTGATCGCGTCAACAGGCTGAAGGACGGACTTGGCGACGTCCGAAAAGTGGCAACCAACCTGTCTCTGGCGCAGCTGGGCCGCATCGAGCAGCTTGACAGGCAGCTCAACGAGACCGAGACGGCCATCCGTCTGCTGGAGCCGGGCGGCTTCGAGAAGCTGCAGGCGGAGGTCGAAGGTCTGGCGAGCCGCTGTCTGTCGGAGCTCGGCCTTGTCGCGCCGATCAAATCCGACGTGAACGCGCTGGAGAAGGCGGCGAACAATCAGCTGAACGCGAGCCGGGGCCTCCTGTCCGAGCTGGGCCCAGCCGGCACGGAAGCAACTAACCTGAAGCGGTCAATCCAGACTTACATCAGACGTCTCCCATCGGCAATCGTTCTGCGCGATGCCGGGCAACAATCCGCAGATATTGAGGCTCGAGTGACGAGTGCATGGCAGAATCGCCTGAAGCCCTACATCAGCTCGGTGAGAAGTCAGCTCGGCAACAACGCCAGCACGCAGCAGCTGGAGAGGCTGCGCTCCATTCTGGCCAGCCTGAATGCCACGGTGAGCATGAACGCTCCATTCTTGAGAGCCTACCTGAACGGCATCATCGCTCTGAGCCAAGCGGCGCTGGCCGAGCGAACTCAGATTGACAACCGGCTGAATTCCAACTTGCGGAGCATCGAGACGCTGCGCGAACTCTTCAAAATAAACCAAAAGGATCTTGATGACGCGAAGAAGCTGGCCAATATAATTCGGGACCGACTGAATTCTTCTGACGCCAAGTTGAACGAGATGAATGTCGCGGCGCTCAGAGATCTCGAAGCCAGACTGCAGGCCGCTCAGTACATGCTCAACAATCGGTCTCGGAGTGGCGCCGCTCTCCCCGAGGCCGAGCTGAGCACACTTCGTGAGGCTGTGGCAAAGGCGGTGCAGCCGCTCCGTAATGCGCATGACCGGCTGAAGGAGCTGGTGGCAAAGAATGCCACCGAGGTTGTGGACCCGTGGGCGGCGATCAAGCAGGACATCGACCGGCTCAAGCGGACCTCGGCAGCCGCCAATGACACGGCGCGCAGCGTGCTGAGCGATTTGCAAAGCAAGCTACCGATTGTGAAACAGCTGAAGGAGGCCAACAGAGAGGCGGAGCGCAGAGCCAATGCGCTGAGAAGCCGATTTTGGGACTTGAGGAACAACTCGATTCGCCTCAGTGGCCAGTTTACGCCTAGCAGGGCTGCAGAGCTCTCCCAGGAGGCAAAGACCCTGAGCCTGAGAATCAACAACGAGAATGTCACTTTTCCGCTGCCAGAAGCGTCCGATGCTCTGTACCGACGAGTGGTGCTAAGGACCAACAGAACGCGAGGCCTGATCAACCAGTACAACTCGCAGTTTCGAGAGCTGCAGGCCATGCGCAACGCTCTGAACGTCTCCGGTCCGACAAAGCCAGTCAGCCTGACGAAGATCGAGCAGATGCGACGAAAACTTCAGCTGGACCTCAGCAGAGTGCGCTCTCTGCTACACACGGTCAGGGGGTCGCTGAACAAGATTCGAACTCCAGCCCCAACCATTGTCGATCCCAACGACGAGTACTGCGTAAGACGGGTGCCGCTGACGCTGCTGGCAGACCAGCAGTTGCGCACTCTGTCTTTCAGGTTCCAGATGTTTCAGCAAAGCACCTCCAAGGAATACATGCCCAAAGAGATTCTGGCCAGCGTCTTCAATCCAATCACCAAGTCAGTGCTGGTGCTCACGGTGTTCTGCGCCAAGCCGTTCCAATTCCAGGCAAACGACGACCAGTCCAACTGCAACTGCAGACTGCACTACGGCTCCGGCCTCGACCTGCGCACCGAGCTGATCAGCTCAACTCTGAGATTCAGCCCCACCGTGCCCATGTGGTACGAGATTTCCATGGACTTTACGACCTCCAGCGTCACGCTGAATTACCTGTACGATGGAAACAGGAAGGCGCCGCAGGATGAAAACTGCCAGAATAACCGGAGGGTCGTCGATCGGCTCGGCTCGCTGGTCTTCACAACCGAGAGCGCGCTGTACCAAGGCGGGCTGCCCGCGGGAGAAGAGCAGCTGCGCCAGGCGTTCAGGGACTACCAAAACGGCTCACTGTTCATGCACGAAATGCTGGTAAACAACCTGCCAATGTCTGCCTACGACTACACCAACTACATGGACCCTGGTTGCGTGTCAGCCCGCCAGAACAAGCAGTTCAAGGGCAGGAAATATCCAAACGTGCGGCAGCAGACCTACAGCAGTTTCGACTGCATCAAATCGTTCAGCCTGCCAATCACGGAGAACTACCTGAGGGAGCGAGCGTACGGCTTTGATGGCTTCTCCTACTTCATGCTGACTCTGTTCCGGCCGGCCAAAATTAACTACTTCAGGATGTCGGTTAGGCTCAACTCGGTCAGCTCGCCCCCCGGACAGGAGGTTCTGCTGGCGCTGCTGAGGATCTACGATCCCGACAGGGGCAACACCACCCACGTGCTGACGAGCGCCGGAGCGGCCAGGAACTTCTACACAGTGAAACCGTCGGGAGCAACCGAAAAGCAAAGCTTCGCTTCAGCCGACGAGGTCCTAGCCGTCGTCAAGTCGGCAGAGATCAACGTGAAAATGGGGTCAGAGGTCAAGAAAGGCAAGACTGGCATCGAGTTTGTTGACCTCTACATCGGTGGCGCTCCCAGGGAGGTCCTCATCAGCGTGGGGCTGCCCCACCTGCGCGGCTACAAAGGCTGCCTGCCCATATCTGTCCCGAGCAAGTACGCTATCAATGCGTACTACGGCGCTTCTTTGGGCACGGTGATGACGTCATACCCGTCAATCAACTGCTCGAACTGGGTTCAGGCCTTGCACACGGACACCGGCTTCGTAGCCTCGGCGCCACTTGGAATCCGGGCCGACCAGCTTCCGGACTTGGACCACTGGAGCTCGGTGCGCCTGCGGTTCTCCGGAGGCCCGGCGACTGGCGGCTACAAGCTGTTCTCTCTGGATCGCATGCTGAGCCTCGGAGTCACGGCGGACGGCCGCCTGCAGCTCAAGTCCTCGCCAATCAGCGGAATCCGGCGAATGAGGCGAATGCGGCGACGCATGCGGCGTCGGATGCGACGGATGCGGCGGCTGCGGCGAATGCGGCGCTCCATCGAGCAAGTTGGCAACGGTCGCGAGTTTGTCTTGACGGGCCCGAACTGGAGCACCGGCGGCCGAGCAGTCCAGGTGGAGCTGAAGTTCCAGGACAGCCTCAACAGCAGGCGCAAGGTGCTGCTGCTCATCGTGGACGGCTACTTCGTGGGCAGCCTCTACGTCATCGGCAAGTTCAGCCGGCTCCACTGGACTGGCGGCGCCTTGGACGACGTCTCGCCGACGGCCCGCGGTCAGAGTCTGGTGCGCGTGCACGAGTTTCTGGTGGAGTGCCGCTTCTCCGGCAGGCAGAACGAGACGGACTTGCTGCAGGTTTGCGAATGCTCATTCCTCTGTCCCGTTACACCTCACAGGAGCCAACCTCGACAGTCCCAGAAACTTCCCAGTGCGTGGCCTTGCTGCGGAATCGAACCCAGAAACCTTAGTACTGCGCAGTGCTTTTTTACCCCCCCCCTCCCCCAGGAATAACAGTCCCGCTGGGTAGATTCCTCAGCAGAGATGCTCAGCTGACGAACTTATCAAAACCTCCTCATTTTCCCCAGCTACTGGAGAGGCTCGGCGCGCAGGCCGCGGACCAGAAGGCGCCGATTAATGAGTTCTTCAAGCAGGCTGCCCTGCGCGGGCCCGTCGCCAGGTCGGAGGCTGACAGCTGCGACGGCGAGGCGGGCAGCGGGGCGGTCCGCGCCTTCGCCAACGGAGCGGAGCTACTAAGCCGCAGGGAGTCCCGGTCGGTGGACTCGGTGTCCGCCTACCTGCGCGCCATGGCGACCCCCGGCGCCGGAGACTCCAGGCTGATGCGCCTGAGCTCCGATGACGGGTCCAAATTCGTGGAGCTGCTGCTCACCAGCGGCCGGCAGGTGCGCATCAACTTGGAACTCGGCGGCAGCGAGCGCGGCAGCTCAAACTTCGCCCCGATGGACCTGCTGGACTCGAAGTGGCACCGATTCAGCCTGGAGCGGCAGCTGTTCGACAAGAGGCCCTACGAGCATCTGAAGCTGACGCTGGACGGCCGGGTGCTGCTGCTACCGGTGCGCCTGCCACGCCTCACGGTGGTGACCTTCGCCAACTGGACCGGCTGCCTGTCCGCCGTGCGCATCAACGGAGCTCCTCTGGACACGGGGCCGCTGCGGCAGTCCATCGGGCGGCAGTGCCCCTGCCGGAGCCGCCTGCTGCCCGCCGCCTGCATCAGCGCCGCCGACTTCGAGGCCGCATCGTCTGGCCTGCTCGGCCGCCCGCTGCTCGCCTCCAATCCCGGCGTCCCTCACGACGAGCTGGTCATCAGTCTGGAGTACAAGGTGTCCGAGAAGGACGCCGGCCGCTACGGCTCGCAGTTCATCGACCTGGCGGCGGTGCAGTTCAGCCTCGGCAGCGACTCCGGCGCGGCCGCCGATTTCGAGCTGCGAGTCTTCCTGCAGCAGGACCCGAACTCCGGCCTGGACTCGGTGACGGTCGAGCTGCAGCGCTACCCGACCTTCGTGAAGCGTCCGCGGTCCATCGTCAAGGACTTCAAGAGCTCTCGACAAGACCGCAACTCGCTGACGATCCGGTTGAAGAGGCGGAACTATGAGTCATATCCGCTGCTCATCGTCAGCCTGGACAACGGCTCGGACGTCGGTACAGAGACCATCACGCTGAAGAGCTCCTGGCAGTCGGAGCGGAGGTTGGGCCGCGCCACCGTCACCTTCAAGTCGGACGGCGCAGCCAGCGCCAGGTTCTACGGCTGCCTCATCGGGCTGCGGATGGCGCAGCTCAGAGACAGCGCGCTGGTGGTGGAGCAGCGGCCGGACTGGCGGACTTTTGACACCCTTGACAACCACGAAAACCTGATGTACCTGCCCGAGAGGTCGTTTTACAGCACCTGACCAGACTGACTTTTTATCGGCTGCTCGACTTCATGTCCCACCCTGTTACACACCGATTCCCACACCGATTCCCACACCGATTCCCACACCGATTCCTACACCGATTCCCACACCGATTCCCACACCGATTCCCACACCGATTCCCACACCCATTCCCACACCCATTCCCACACCGATTCCCACACCGATTCCCACACCGATTCCCACACCGATTCCCACACCGATTCCCACACCGATTCCCACACCGATTCCCACACCGATTCCCACACCCATTCCCACACCGATTCCCACACCGATTCCCACACCCATTCCCACACCGATTCCCACACCGATTCCCACACCGATTCCCACACCGATTCCCACACCCATTCCCACACCGATTCCCACACCCATTCCCACACCCATTCCCACACTGATTCCCACACCAGAAAAATCCCAGCGTCAAGTTTACCTGCCCCTGTCCGAATTTTCCCAAAATCCCAAATCCCATTTCTGTCCCGCCACATTATTCGGTTGCATCTGATTTCACTCTTAGAAATTGCGTCTGCCTTCCGTTGCTGCTTTTGCATTCGCTGTTATAAAATTATTTGCAATTTTTTCAACCCCTTCCCAGTCCGGGAGCGAACACCTTAGTCGAATTTTATTGAGTCTTTGATGAGCAAAACTCCCGAGAAGTTCTGCAAATCCTTCCGCAACTCTGCTTCTGAATATACGGGTGATTTACTCGTATATGGGGATAATTATCCCAACAAATGCTATGGCTTTGATTCTATAGGATTTGAGTTGTGCAGGGGCGGATTGGGTGGGTCAGATTTGGCGGTGGGGCAGATTGGGTGGTGGGGCAGATTGGGTAGTGGGGCGGATTGGGTGGAGGGGCGGATTGGGTGGCGGGGCGGATTGGGTGGAGGGGCGGATTGGGTGGTGGGGCGGATTGGGTGGTGGGGCAGATTGGGTGGTGGGGCGGATTGGGTGGTGGGGCGGATTGGGTGGTGGGGCAGATTGGGTGGAGGGGCGGATTGGGTGGTGGGGCGGATTGGATGGTGAGGCAGATTGGGTGGAGAACGGATTGGGTGAAGGGGCGGATTGGGTGGTGGGGCAGATTGGGTGGAGGGGCGGATTGGGTGGTGGGGCAGATTGGGTGGAGGGGCGGATTGGGTGGTGGGGCGGATTGTGTGGTGGGGCGGATTGGATGGTAAGGAAGATTGGGTGGAGAGCGGATTGGGTGGAGGGGCGGATTGGGTGGTGGGGCGGATTGGGTGGAGGGGCGGATTGGGTGGTGGGGCGGATTGGGTGGTGGGGCAGATTGGGTGGAGGGGCGGATTGGGTGGAGGGGCGGATTGGGTGGTGGGGCGGATTGGGTGGTGGGGCGGATTGGGTGGAGGGGCGGATTGGGTGGTGGGGCGGATTGGGTGGAGGGGCAGATTGGGTGGTGGGGCGGATTGGGTGGAGGGGCGGATTGGGTGGTGGGGCGGATTGGATGGTGAGGCAGATTGGGTGGAGAGCGGATTGGGTGGAGGGGCGGATTGGGTGGTGGGGCGGATTGGGAGATTTGGTCTGTACAGGAGACTGGAGACAGTTCACTATGAACACAGTGCACCATGGATATTGAAATACAGCATAGAGACAGTTGCCATGGAGACAATTTTGCTAGGCCTGCTGTGAAGGTATTGTATATTTTGCTTAAATCAGCAGCCTCGGGTCTCTTAATTCAAGTATTTAGGCAGGAGCCGAAAATGCAGACTGCCTACTGCTAGTAGACAGCTAGCTGCAGGCCGAATTGAGAGTTGAGAGCGCACTGTCGGGTATAAATACTTCGTACACTCGCTCAACTGCGCACAGCTCTACTCTGCTACTCGTCTTAGCTGCTCCAAAATGCTTGCTTCTACCGGCATGCAAAAGAAGAAAACAGAGCTCATGGAGGCTCTGTCGGTCTCCATTGCTCTCCATGTCAGGGAGCCGGACCGGCTGCTCCCCCTCTGCTGCAACATGGACTCGATGCTGCAGCTCACCGTGCGCAATCGCAAGCAGACGGTGGCTCACCACGTCGCTCAGCTGCCTGGCGGACTCTGCTGTCTGGAGGCTCTCATTGAGAAGTTCGGACCCGACTGCCTCACCTGCGTTAACGAATACCAAAACACTCCGGTGCACCTGGCCGCCATGCACCAGGATGAGTCATGGCTGGAGCTCATTCACCGGACCCTCGGACCCGACTGCTTCAAGCAGCCCGGCCAGCTCAAGCGCACCGCCGCTCACTGGGCCGCCATGAACGAAGCCAGCAGCAGCTCGTTGAGGTTTCTTGTCGAAAAGCTCGGCCCAGCCTGCCTGCTGGACAAAGACTCGGATGGGGCTACGCCTGCTCACATGGCTGCTCAGAACCAAGACCTGGACTCGTTTCGCCTCGTCGTGGACTCGCTGGGCGTTTCCGCGTTCGACCTCCTCGACGCTGACGGGAATTCGGTGGCCGACTACATGGAGCAGAACGTTCAGCACGGATCTCGGCTGCTGAAGTTTGTCGCCGAGCTGGGAGGGCGGCCTAATGGGGAAGAGAAGGACCAGGAGCAGAAGATCCAGGAGCAGGAGATCCAGGAGCAGGAGCAGAAGACCCAGGAGCAGGAGCAGAAGACCCAGGAGCAGGAGCAGAAGACTCAGGAGCAGGAGCAGAAGACTCAGGAGCAGGAGCAGAAGAAGGAGCAGGAGCAGAAGACCCAGGAGCAGGAGCAGAAGACCCAGGAGCAGGAGCAGAAGACCCAGGAGCAGGAGCAGAACGAACAGCCACAGGAGTCGCAGAACAAGCGGCAGTCAGTGGAGAACTGGTACGTACAGTGAAACTCACTTTTAATAACAATTTTTATCAGGACCATATTTTGCAAATTCAATCGATTTTTTTCATAGTCAGTGTTCTCAAAACTGGCGATTGACAATTTTTTACAGCCTTTTAACTCGGCTGACCCTGGACTCGAACTTCTCCAGCTGGCAATTTGTTCGCGACGATGACGGATGCAAGCAGCAGATCGGATCGGGCGGCTTCGGCAAGGTGTACAAGGCGCTGACTGACAAGAACCAGACTGTGGCTGTCAAGATTATCAAGCTGGCAGGCGCTATGGCCTCCAAAAAGTTAAACAAGGCTGTCGAGAAGGAGTGCGCCGAGATCGCCGTGCTGAGGAAGCTCGAGCACCCGAACATTCTGAAGTTCCTCAAGTATGAGCGCACCAAGCAAGGCAAGCTGTGCATCTTCACGGAGCTCATCTCCGGCAACAGCCTCTCCGGACTGATGCAGCAGCAGCAGAAGCCCTTCGCTGAGAAAGCAGTGAGGGACTTCTCCCAACAGGTAAGATCCCAGACCTAACACCTGCAGCCTATATCTAACACTTGAAACCTATATATAACACCTGAAACCTATATCTAACACCTGCACAGATCTGCACTGCGCTCAACTTCCTGCACACCCGGAAGCCGACCATCCTGCACAGGGATATCAAAGGCTCGAACATCATGCTGACGCACAAGGGCAGAATCAAGCTGATCGACTTCGGCCTCGTCAAGGAGATTACAAACACGATTACCGACAGCACACCTCACCTGTGCGGCACCGTCTTCTTCATGGCGTGCGAGCTGTTCACGGATACAGGCAAGTTGATGTACTCGCCAAAGACTGACGTCTGGGCGTTCGGCTGCACCGTCTATGAGCTGCTGACGGGGAAGTTTCCCAATGGCGAGTTCCCCTGGCACATGATCGGGCACCGGGTCCGCCAGCACGACATGCCGCAGCTGCCGGCGAAGACCTCCGACAGCCTGCGCGACTTCTACCAGCGCTGTGTTGAGAAGGAGCCGAGCCGGCGTGCGCACACCGAGGAGCTGCTCAGCCACGAGTTCCTGCGGCGCCCCTGACCTCATCCGGCCAAAATTGAGCACACTTTACACTCGCTCTCATCCTCATCCAGGGGCGTCGTAAAAGCTATGGGGGAACATGTCGATTCTTAGTCCTCCCCGTCCCACCTTGTGACCCGTTATGGAAATTAATAATTTTGCTTCAGGGCGCCAAAATGAGTGCCTGCCTGTGGCGCCAAAATGAGTGCCTGTCTGTGGCGCCAAAATGAGTGCCTGTCTGTGGCGCCAAAATGAGTGTCTGTCTGTGGCGCCAAAATGAGTGCCTGTCTGTGGCGCCAAAATGAGTGTCTGTCTGTGGCGCCAAAATGAGTGCCTGTCTGTGGCGCTAAAATGAGTGCCTGTCTGTGGCGCCAAAATGAGTGCCTGTCTGTGGCGCTAAAATGAGTGCCTGTCTATGGCGCTAAAATGAGTGCCTGTCTATGGCGCTAAAATGAGTGCCTGTCTGTGGCGCCAAAATAAGCGTCTGTGGCGCCAAAATAAGCGTCTGTGGCGCCAAAATAATCGTCTGCGGCTCCAAAATGAGTGCTAACCACATCGATTTCCAAAATAATGTTGGACTTTTGTCATGCGGAATTCTTGGCTTTGCCCCTCTGACCATAAAATTCATGGAGGCGCCTCTGCTCACTCTCTCCTCTAGCATCTAGCAAGCTATCAATAATTTTATGCATCCAGCCAGTTTAAAGCCATTATACTTTTTACCAAAATAAAATTGTTTTTGTTAATAAAAACTAAAATCGAAGAGCCTTCATTGCCGGTCTTCTTTTGCACTCCTAGAATTGTAAAATTAGAAACCGAAACTCGACTGTTTAAGCCTTCACCCCCTCCCCAGAGCCCTGAGTTCGTTTTTTTACACCCAAATTGACTGAGTCATGCTCCAAGCGAGAGTGTACAGTTTCTGGTCTGTGCACACGCTTCCAGTGTGAGCAAGTAGGTTGAGAAAACTAAGATAGAAAAACGATGCTTCTACGAGCATATTTACTATTAACTGTCAAGATAATTTTGCTTGCCATGCTACTGAAAGTAAGTTGCAAGATTTTGAAATAAGCAATTTCAGTTTGTGCAGAAAAATCCTAAGAAATTAAAGTTAAATAAAAATCGTCTGCATGATCTTTAAATAAACAAGTTTTACTCAATTTTAAACGACTCACCTAGATAGATAATGCGAAATAAAACCACGCACACAGTTAAAGCAAAGTCAATTTCTTTAATTAAATTCTAAGAAAAAACCGAATTTTCGACCTAAACAGGGTCTTCGTCAGGGTATATTGTAAATAAAAAACAGAGTTGAGTATTTATAGTGAGTATAGAGAGACGCGAATAAAATAAAATAATCAATATGCTTGGGCGGGCACGTTGCAACGCGTGTGTACATCTGTACATCTAGTGCTCATCTGAAAAGAGGTTTGAGTTTCGGGCCTGACCATTAGTTACGGCAGGCAGATTGGATGGACATAGAATGTCCTTTAATGAGCGTGAGCGAGAATAGGCAGCCACCGTATCCAGCTCTGCAGCGTGGTTCGAAATGGCCGTGCGAATTTGATGAACAACTCGCCCAGAGTGGTCCGTGAAAGGGATCACTATTGAGATGCAGGCGTCTTTTTCAGTGATGACGGTGTTTAAGCCTGCTGGAGTCTGGGTCTGTAGTAAAGCGATGAGCTTCTGCTCCATATTCCTCCGCCTGCGTTGAGCGCCCTCTTTAGTGGCCAGGCACTCAGTACCCATAAAACGGAGGTCCTGAATAATGTGGTTTGGTGACCGAAAGTGCCTGGAGATTGGGGTGTCTTTAGCCAGTCTGATGTCGCTCAGGTGAGCCTGAAGTCTGACTTTAAGAGCGCCTCCAGTCTCACCTACGTAGATACAGCGGTCATTGCAAGTATTGCACAGAATGGCATACACCACATTCCTGGAGTCACAGCGGACTTTTTGACAAATTTTATAAATCATTTTTGTAGCGCTGGACCCTAAACAAACTTGGCCAAAATTCCCGTGCTCTCTGCAAGGACGGCAGCTTAGATTGCCACAATCCTGGAAGCCGAACTCCCACCGACCATCAATGTAGAGGCCCAGCTGGATGAGGGCAGATTTTTTAGAATCCCTGATTAAGCGGACAGAATAACCTTGTTTCTTCAGGATGCTTGTTAAGCTGCTGCTGGCCTCATCGAAGTCTTCTTTAAATGTGCAACGGCGAGCGTAACGGAGGAACTGAGATTTCAGTATACCTTTGAAAGTGTGCTTTGGGTGAAAAGACCCCGGATTTAAAAGCTGGCGTGAATCGGTGGGTTTGAAGTAGATTGAGCACGAAAGTCTCTTGTTGTTGCCTTCGTCAGTCAGACTGACACAGCAGTCCAGGAAGTGAACCTTCTCTCTGCTGTATTGCATCGTGAGTCGGATGTTGCAATCGAACTCATTCAGATGCTTGTGCATCTCCTTTAGTTCGTCTTCAGTGCCGACGAAGACCATAAAAATGTCGTCAATGTAGCGCTTGAAGAAACGAGGGGTAAACGGAGCAGTCTCTAAAGCTTTGGATTCCCAGGCAGACATAAAGATGTTGGCGTAGGATGGCCTTTCCCATGCTTGTGCCTTTGACTTGAAGGTAGCGCGTGTCGTTGAAAACAAAATCATTTTTGTTCAAGTTTATGTCCAGGAGCGCAAGAAGATGGTTATCTGGCCTTGAGGTTTGGGGAAATGTTTGAAAGGCAACTCTAATGGCGTCCATCCCCTTATCAGTGGGAATATTGGTGTACAGGGATTCAACATCCATTGTAACCAGAAAGACATTTTCGTCTTTTTCAAAAATCAAATCATTGATAGCCGCTTGAAAGTGGTCCGTGTCTCGGATGAAGGAGTCTTGTTCCTTAGCGATCAGCTGTAGAAAGAGATCGATAAATTTGGCGCTCATGTAGCTTTCCGAGCTGCAGTCCGAGACAATGGGTCTCCCAGGAGGCACTCCAGGATTAAGCCATACTTCGGGAACATGAAAGATAAATAGATAGATAGATAGATAGATAGATAGATAGATAGATAGATAGATAGATAGATAGATAGATAGATAGATAGATAGATAGATAGATAGATAGATAGATAGATAGATAGATAGATAGATAGATAGATAGATAGATAGATAGATAGATAGATAGATAGATAGATAGATAGATAGATAGATAGATAGATAGATAGATAGATAGATAGATAGATAGATAGATAGATAGATAGATAGATAGATAGATAGATAAGATAGATAGATAGATAGATAGATAGATAGATAGATAGATAGATAGATAGATAGATAGATAGATAGATAGATAGATAGATAGATAGATAGATAGATAGATAGATAGATAGATAGATAGATAGATAGATAGATAGATAGATAGATGATAGATGATAGATAGATAGATAGAAGATAGATAGATAGATAGATAGATAGATAGATAGATAGATAGATAGATAGATAGATAGATAGATAGATAGATAGATAGATAGATAGATAGATAGATAGATAGATAGTAGATAGATAGATAGATAGATTAGATAGATAGATAGATAGATAGATAGATAGATAGATAGATAGATAGATAGATAGATAGATAGATAATAGATAGATAGATAGATAGATAGATAGATAGATAGATAGATAGATAGATAGATAGATAGATAGATAGATAGATAGATAGATAGATAGATAGATAGATAGATAGATAGATAGATAGATAGATAGATAGATAGATAGATAGATAGATAGATAGATAGATAGATAGAAAATGGTTGCTACGGTCGCCAACCTTCCTCTGCATTCACCTTTCCGCCGCGGCTGCGGTTTGCGCTAGGCTTGCCTTGAGCAAACCGGCTTTAGTGCCCAAGCGCGCTGCGTCTGTGCGCCCCCCCCCCGCCGCGTGTGTACGTTCTGTGTTGTTTAGATGGGCGCCCACCCCTCCGCCGGCCCGGGGGTTATTTTATTCCAGCCGCGCTGCTGAGCAGGCAGGGTTTTCGCGCAGTTCTTTCTTTCTTCTTTTATCCTATAATACATCGCGTACTCGTGTTTTGCTTTGGGGCACTAAAGTATTAAATGCCAACACGTTAATTGTGGAC
Source organism: Macrostomum lignano (assembly GCA_002269645.1). Classification (NCBI taxonomy): domain Eukaryota; kingdom Metazoa; phylum Platyhelminthes; family Macrostomidae; genus Macrostomum; species Macrostomum lignano. Next base: position 78,839 of record NIVC01003146.1, read on the forward strand.
TCACCCACTCTCTCCTTCGCCACTGACTCACCAGCCCTGTCTCACATGGAGCCGAAAGCCTCAATGCGCGCATTGGTAGCTGCAGCACTCGCTGCCAAGGACTTGACAGCCTCCTCGAGCTCTGCGCAGCTCGACACCAACCATACCGTCAGCGTCAACCAGTTGGAGCAGTCCATTGCTCACCACGTGGCCTGCCTTCCCGACAGTCTAAGCTGCATGGAGGCTCTCATTGAGAAACTTGGAACCAAATGCCTCACCTGCACCAACGAGAAGATGAACACTCCAGTGCACCTGGCTGCCTTGTATCTGGATGAGTCATGGATGGAGCTCATTAACCGAAACCTCGGATCCGACTGCTTCCATCAGCCTGGCTACCTACAACGCACTGCCATTCACTGTGCCGCTACGAATGAAGCTACTAACTCCTGTCTCAAGTGGCTGG